>VZQC01008797.1:515883-548857 GCA_009823505.1 Rhizomys pruinosus
CTGCTCAGTGGATGAAAGGTTTTCGGAGCGGCTCCTTCTCAGTGCCCCTCATTCTTCTTTTCTTCCCTCAGATCCGCGTTCCTGGAGCCTGCACCCATTCCTGACGGAAGAACCCAGAAAGAACATGGCTCCTGAGCAGAGGGAAGCGAGGTCCCAGGTGAGCTCTTGCGGGCTCCGTTCTCAGTGGAGGGAGGGCTGGGCTGGGCTTGGTTTGGTTTTCCCGGCCGACTGGAGCTCTCTACCCAATTCAACCTGCACCCCACGCTCCCAGCCTCTGCTGTCCCCTTTCTCGTAGACACCTGTCGCTGAACACAGGCTGCTGTGTGCTCACTAATTCCATGGTGACATGCAGGTTCCTTTCTATCCGGGACAGATGCACATGCACATCTGGGAAGACTCCTTCCTGGCCCGCCCCGTCACTTATGGACTTTTCTCCACCCGTGCTGAGATTGCTCCTAGGCCAGAGAATCCTTACAAAGCCTCCCCAGACTTCTCCAGACCATAGGATTTAGTTTTTTCCTCCACTTGATTCTGTGGATCATATGTTTTGCTTAAATTTCACTCTGAAGCGAATTTTGACCTGCCAGTTTTACCTTTATGGCGGAGTTCTAGGGAGATTGTCCCATCCAGGTGTGATGTTGTGGGCAAAGAAAAGCCATGTTGCAGGGAACACAGTTTCAGAGGTCGAACTCTGCGAACAGGGAGAGGACAATGTCTCCCTTTTAGGGTAGGTCAGATGTGGGTGCTTCGTGGAAAATGTTTATAGGGTAGGTACACGTGATGGCTCAGACTGTGCTTGTCATGGTACTGAATGACCCCGTACTGATATTGGTAGGTATTGCTACACCGCATGCCCGGGACCCAGAGGACACTCTCCCTTTACTCTCCTCATCTTTGTCTCAACAAGACCTCATGTTTATTGAGTGTGCACGTACTACAACCGTGCGCTTATTTTTTTCTTGTTCTCACAGCAACACAGTAGCCCCATTTTATGTACATATGAGGAAATTTAGGCTAAAAGAAGTGAAGTAACCAGTTGATTCCCAGGTACGTGTGGCCCTCAGTCTGCACCTGGACCGTCCAGATGCTCCTTTTAGAGAACACACAGGCCTGGTTCATCTTACAAGATGTTGTAGCAATCTGGCACTGTTTTGAGCTCTGAAAGTGGGCAGGTTTGATGCTTGCTCCCTGGCCAGAACCTGCCAGGCATCTTTGGGCTGCTCCATTTGAAGGCTTTCACATTCCTTTCCAACAGAGTCCAGGTGTGTTTCTACCCTGAACTTTGTTCCTGTGTGTGAATAAACCTCCTCCTGCTCCCTAAGTGTTACTCTCACGGGCTGGTCTGTAAAACTCGGTGTCCAGAAGTTTAAGAGCAAAGAAAGAATAGGGAAGGGTCGGTGTTCAGATGGAAATGTTCAGTTGTGGTGACGCCACATATATAAAACTGTGACATCAGGTATTGGCTGCCTTGGACCCCCGTTCCTCATCTCGAAAGTGAGGATTGACATAGGCAATGGTGTGTGATCCTCCCAGTCTAGATACATAGCTTTTTACTTTGTTCAGATTATTTCATCCAGATTCCTTATATACTGATCAAATCAGAAGTTCTTTGAAAGCAAGGTTCCTTCCATGTTAAATTTTCATATGTATTGATGCTTATGGCAAAAATTATAAGAAAAATCTCCATCAAAAAGATTGTTGTAATTTACACATGCACTAATGCCCAAATCCCTGTACTGCACAGTCCAGCTTCTCATGGTGATCTGTCCTCCTCCCCCACTGCCGTGTCCCTCACTGTGAGCTGGAATGTCTTTTCCTCGCAGGTGTCAGTGACATTTGAGGATGTGGCCGTGCTCTTTACTTGGGATGAGTGGAAGAAGCTGGACCCCTCCCAGAGAAGCTTGTACCGGGAGGTGATGCTGGAGAACTACAGTAACCTGGCCTCACTGGGTAAGGAATTCGCCCTGGACACAGAAGTGGGGAGATCTCAGCACTTCCTCCGTGAGTAGAAGCTGCGGGTCATCAGGAAACCTTACTGAGCTGTGTCTTGGCATTATATAAATCACATTTCCATGACTACTGAAATGGTCCTTACTGAGCTTTGTCCTGGCATTATATAAATCAGATCTCTATGACTACTAAAATGGTCTTTTTACAAGTATGGAGTTCCCACATACACAGGAATGAGGGGTTGATATTCATCCCCCTCCCTGTAGTCTGGCATTAGAACTGAAGCACTGTTTTCCCGTTGTGGTGGTTCTGTGGTTTCCTCGCTTTTACACACAAAGCGTTCTCTCAGCCTTCACCTCCTTTCCCACATTTTTTTTTTAGCCAAATAAATATCGTTACACTCCATCATTGAAAAGGTATCAAATAGTGTTTAAGTTAGACATTAAATAGGCTGCTTATACCTGATCTTTCCCACAGATACCTGGTTATAAGCTGCAGGTCAGTCCATAAGCCAAGTATTCTTTCCATAGAAAGCCCCTGCTCTCCGTTTGTCATAGTTCTGTAACATACAATTAATTTTACCAGTCGTGTTCTGTGAGTCACTTGCCTTTTACTTAACACCTCCCTTCCCATGATGGGGAACATCGTAAGTGCTCTGCGCAAGTTTCCTAACTAGCCTCTGAGTTTCTTGCCCAACTTGTAATGCTTCTTTATGTTAAAACCTTGTCTTCTATTCTTTATTTGTGATCAGGATTTCCATTTACCAAACCAAAGATGATCTCCGTGTTGCAGCAAGGAGAAGAACCCTGGAAAGTAGGCAAAGAAGGTTGCAGAGTCTCTTCTCTTGGTGAGTGGGTGAGGCCTGCGGCACCGGAGTCTGCAGACGGTGGCTAGTGAGAGTAGTATACAGCCTGCAGTGACTGAGACTTGGGGTTCTTAGTCTTCCAGAAGTGGTGGAAAGGAGCCGGGCTTTAATCCTAGCACTCGGGAGGCAGAGGCAGGCGGATCCTTGTGAGTTCAAGGCCAGCCTGGTCTACAGAGTGATTTCCAGGACAGCTGGGGCTACAGGGAGACCCTGTCTCAAAAAGACCAAAAAAAAAGGAAGTGATGGAAAGGGAGTCTCGGCTCCTAGACCACAGCTGCTGCTTCTCAAGTCGTATCTCAGCTTTCTACTGGTTCTCTCCTGTTTCTGAGGAAGGCTGCATTTTCATGTGTTCTTTCAAGAAATTGATAGATTTAAGGGGTTTCAAGTAATTCATTCTTATTGATGCTCAGAGTATGTGTAGAGAAATGATACAAAGGAAATGGGATTAGAAGGCCTCATTTTAAGTGCTTATCCAGGAGATAACTAGAAATTTTTAGAGGTTTAGGCAGAATTTTGTGAAACCTGATTGTTAGAAAAAGTGGGTCTGGTGCAGAGACAAATGCCCATGAATACGGTAATGATGAAAGAGGCTCTGCTGTGCCCTCACTCTGGTATGCATTACCCCACGAAGATGAAAGAACACACATGTAGACAGTGTTCTCAAGGCATGTTAAGGAGTAAATGAGTTACAGAGCTCTGTGAAAATGTGTGGTGTTCTCTGAGCACAGAGGTGAGGAAGCCACAGTCACTGTAACAGTTGTGTCTGAAATGAGTCTGGTAAAAGGGGGCTTTATTAGTATATAGCTTTAGTATTCACAAAGAGGTTGTTATATTGTGAAGTCCTTATGTGATTTGAATTTAATGAGACCGGCTCTTGGGAAGGACTCAGAGGGTAGATTTAAAGTGAGGCAAAGCCAGAGGCAGGAATCCTCATAGAGTTATTACGGAAACTGCTGTGGTCCAAATGAAGAACCCTGGCATGACTGTTTGGTAAGAGTGTACGAGTTTGGTGTGGCTTTCATTTGCGCTCTCATTTGCAGTGTGAGAGAAGTGCTCAGGTCATTGTTTCATCTGTAGGTAGCTGATGGAGCTGGGACTCACAGGAGAGGTTAGACCCATCGGCAGGAACTTAAGGTGGCGTTTATAGCCTAGAGTGAGTTACAGAGGCCAGAATCCCATGAAACCCATTTTCACAATGCTTAAGAAAGAGGACTGAGACAGAGGCTGAGATGATGTAATGAGGAGAGAGGTAGAAGAGGCAGCTGTTCTGGCAGCTGGGGGCTGAGAGCAGCTGACTGGGGGAGGCTTCTCCACTTGAGTAGTGGGACTCCCTCCCTGGTGCAGCATTTGGCCCTATCTTCCTGAGCACTAACGAGACTCTGATAGAGACTAACAGATACAGTGAGGTGGCACCTGGCAGCACGAGACCCAGCCCTGCTCTTGTGGAGCTTGCAGTCCAGTGGGCACCAAGTATGAAGGCAGCAGTGCACATGCAGGGCATAGAATGCAGAGCACACAGTCTAGTGAGGATTACGGGTAAAAGCACATAGTGCACAGGCTTCCCTGAACTCACTGCCCCAGCGGGTAGAGAGTAAGTCTCATGTAGGAAGTGGCAAGTAATGGTCAGGAAAACGGAAGCCAGTGCTAACGGAGGAGAAAGTAGACTTGGTCACAAGACAGTGGCAGAACCAGATCCCACGAACACCAGTCAGAAGATTTTGTCAGGATTTGAGAATCTACACAGGGCTGAGGAGTCATGAAGAGCCTAGAGCCAGGCCCAGGTCCCTCTCTAGAAAGCAGCCTATCGCCAGCCAGGGAGCTAGAGGTCCACAGAGGAGGACAGAGGGAGTGGGTGTGAGGCAGGGTCAGGTACAACAGTAAGGGAGGAACAGAAAGACAGGCTGTGCTGTCCTGCCAGCCCCTGTGTAGGACCATCTCTCCTTAGTCTAAAATGACAGGCAGGAGGATCTCTGTGAATTCAAGGCCAGCCTGGTCTACAGAGTGAGTTCCAGGACAGTCAAAAAGACCAAAAAAAAAAAAAAAAAAAAAATCAGTTTTCTATCTTGGAAACTTTTGTTTGGGAGAAATACAGTAATTGTGTGGAAGCTGCCTGACACTATATCCCAAAGTAGACAGCATAGGTAAGAGGGAAGTTGTTGAGAATTCAGAGGGAAGTTAGTACTGTCTTCTAGCAGGTAGAGCCCAGGTATGCTACTAACTATCCTGCAGCATACAGGACAGCCCCATACAATAAAGAATTGCCTGGGGCTGGACAGATGGCCTAGCGGTTAAGAGCGCCAACCGCTCTTACAGAGGACCCGGGTTCGATCCCCAGCACCCACATGGCGGCTGAGAACTGTCTGAAACTCCAGTTCCAGGGGAATCCGACACCCTCTTCTGACCTCCTCGGCAATTGCAAGAGCACGGGTGCACAAACCTGCTGCAGACAGTACATTCATACACATACAGAAATATAAAATAAAAAAAAAAAAAAGAATTGCCTGGCTCCAAGTAGCAGCTGAAAGTGTGAAATTGTGATTTACACCCTGCCTTTATTTACTGGCATTTTTACTCCTTTGTATTGTTATACCCAAGAACAGCAGAGATCATTCATTCTGTTTGATCTGGTATACTTCAGTGTCATTCAAGATGTTCACAAACTTTTTCCTGTATAGGTTTTTCATATTTCTTTTCCCTCTCTTCTTTGTGAGAAGTGTAGGTGATGGTTACTGACTTTAGTATGTCATTTCCGTATGCTGCTGCTTTGTTAACGAAGTTACAGATAAGTTACTGATGGTTACTGTCTTTAGTATGTCATTTCCGTATGCTGCTTTGTCAATAGTTTACAGATAAGTTACACCGTCAGCCAGTGGAGGCAGTTCTCCTCTTTCCTTGCTCATTGTTATGTCTAATTTGTATGATTGAAGTATTAATACTTCCTGGATGGTAAACAGTAGTGAAAAATAAATATTCTTGCCTTGCTCTTAATGATAGTGGAAATCACCTAATGTTTCTTTGCTAAATAAGCTACTAGCTTTAGGACAAAGGTTTATGAATTTTATCATATCATGGAAGTGTCCTTCTACTATAGAATGATATTTTAGTCAATGATGGACTATATACACAATGGTAGTCGCATAAGCTTACAATGGCTCAAAATTTCCTATTACCCTGTGACACTGTACCTATGGCACAGAGATTTCCTCCTCTGGGATACCAAAGCACATAGTGTGCCCCACCCTCATCCCCCACCCCATATCCCACCTCTGCTGCTATCCAATTTCCTGGTGTGCTGGATAGCTTTGTTGTCAACTTGACACACCTGGGTTAGGGAGCCTCAGTTGGGGAATGGCCGCCATTGGAATTGGCCTGTGCCACACTGGTGGTGTATTGTCTGATTGTTGAGCAGTGACAGTATAAGAAGGCAGGCTAGCAAGCCAGCTAGCGAGCAAGCGAGAGAGCAGCCAGTAGACAGCACTCCTCCATAGCCTGTGCTTCAGCCTGCCTAGACCTCCAGGTTCCTGCCACTGAGTGTCCTGCCTTGAGTCCATTTGGCCTCCCTAAAGTGATGATCTGTGACCTGGGAGATGTAAGCTGAATTAAACCCTTTCCTCCCCAAGTTGGTGTTGGTCAGAGTGTTTTTGTCAAGCAATGGAAGACAAAACTTAGATACAGAATTTGGTACCAGACAAGTGGGCTATTGCTTGTGATAGACTGACCTTGGTGTTTTGGGGAAGGATTGTGGAGGCTTTGTTGGGACTTTGGGCTGGGAAGATCATTGAATGGCTAAAGATGTTTGCTGTGGAGCTTGGGGCAGTTTTGCCTGAAGGAGTTGTAGAAGATGAGAGCCTGGCTTGTGTAAGTTTCTGTTTCAAAGGAGAGCAGAGATCATCAGACTGTGTTATCTGTGGGTTCTGGTCAGCTGGGGGCTGTGGAGAATCAGCTGTAAGTAACAAGAGACCAGAACCTGAAGTGAAACTTTTGTGGTACTGGGGCAATTGATGCTGGTTAGCTGGGGCTGAAAAATCAGCTGTAAGTAACAAGAGACCAGCATCACTGAGGTGAAATCTTCTGGGGAGAATATCTTCAAGGTCAGCACACAGAAGCTGTGACCCAGAAAGGGCCTGAGCCTCCATCTCGAGCCAGAAGCCGGACTTGGTAACGTGTAAGAGTCTCCTATATGGTTCCGGTGTTGAAATTTGAGGGGGTCACAGAGAGCAGCCGAGGCTTGGCACTGTGAGAGGTCAGGAAAGACCATTGGTGGAAGTGCACCTCGGTTGCTGTGAAGACCCCAGGATTGCAGGGGTCATGGAGAGAAGCTGAGGCTTTGCACCAGGAGAGGTCAGAAGAGACCATTGGTGAAGGTGCTGCCTCAGTTTCAGTAGCGACCCCAGCTTTTTGGAGATGCCGGTACCCTGGGACGACCACCAAGAGCAGCGGTAGGTGTAGAATGGAGTCGGCCTGGGCCTGCGAGATGAGTGTGCCACGGACGGCAGAGTCGGAGAGGGGGAGCTGCCGAGACCCTTTGGAGCCCAGAAGATCGTGAGTGAATCCCAGGTGTCCAGCCTTGAGCTACTTGCTGGACTTAGGTTTTGTTTGAGAGTGCCTGATTCTTCCCTTTGAAATAAGACAGTACTTGTTTTGGATTTTACAGCAGCCCACAGTTAAGAGACTTTTAATAGACTGGACTTTTAAGTGTTTGGACATTTTAAGGACTGTGGGGCTTTTAAGGATGTACTGTCTTAGGTTGTGATTAGTGTTAACATCATACTTTGGGGATAAGAACTGGAAAGGTGGTTTAATAGTGATGTGTTTGTGTGTCAAGTTGACAAGGGGTCAATTGTGCTGGATAGCTTTGGTGTCAACTTGACACACCTGGGTTGAGGGAGCCTCGGTTGGGGAATTGGCTCCATTGGATTGGCCTGTGGCCACATCTGTGGTGTATTGTCTTGATTGTTGAGCAGTGACAGTATAAGAAGGCAGGCTGAGCAAGCCAGTAGAGAGCAAGCCAGTGAACATCACTCCTCCATGGCCTGTGCTTCAGCTCCTGCCTCCAGGTTCCTGCCCTGAGTTCCTGCCTTGAGTTCCCTAAGTGATGATCTGTGACCTGGGAGATGTAAGCTGAATAAACCCTTTCCTCCCCAAGTTGGTGTTGGTCAGAGTGTTTTGTCACAGCAATGGAAGACAAACTACGACACCTGGTTACCAGGCAAAACGAGCAGACTCTCCACTCTTATTTTCAGGGAGGATAGAAAGTTTAATCAGGCTTGCCTAAGAGTGATAGGCACATGATATCACTCACTAGTTGAGCAGTGATTCTCCTTTCCCAACATGGCCACCCAGAGTCCCTGTATGAATTCTATGTCCCCCACTCATGGTGGCAAAATGGCGAGCAACCACTACCCCTTTGTGGCACCAGCAGCTTCCCAGGGTTCCACATGTCTCAGCAAGCATTACAAGTTCTCAGCAAGCATTACAAGTTCTCAGCAAGCATTACAAGTTCTCAGCAAGCGTCAGGGGAACACAGACATCGTGGTAATCTCCCTGTACACTCGGCTTTGCCCTGAGCCCCCTCCTTCTAAGTAAACCAGCCTCCATTTTTTAATTTCACAGCTTGTCCAATGATAAGTCCACTTCAAAGGAAGGTGTATTTTATCCCACAACCTATTAAAACTTAACAGAATGCAAGTTCAGTGTGGCACGTGCCTTTAATCCCAGCACTTGGGAGGCAGAGTTAGGTGGCCTCTATAGCCTGGTCTACCCAGCAAGTTCCAGGCCACACCATCTAGTACTACATAGTGAAAACCTGTCTCAAAAAAAAATTAAATAGGGGCTGGAGAGATGGCTCAGCAGTTGAGAGCACCGACTGCTCTTGCAGAGGACCCGGGTTTGATTCCCAGCACCCACATGGTGACTAAGAACTGTCCTTAACTCCAGTTCTAGGGGAATCTGATGCGCTCTTCTGACCTCCATGGCATTGCACAACACAGGTGCACCAACCTACATGCAGACAATACACTCATACACATAAAAAATAAATTAATTAATTAATTAAATAAAAACTTAATAGAATGCATCACTCATGTGTCTGTGATGCTGGTGTAAACAAAACAAAACTGCATTGCCAGTAGTATGAAAGTATAGCAATAGAATTGTGTATAGTGTATAGTATGTATTTGATAATAGTAGTAAATGACTATACTACCGGTTCATATTCTACTATGCTTTGTATTGTTTTAAAGTATAGTTGTACTTATGGAAAGAAGGGTTAGGGACACTGTTAAACTAGTAATAGTCTCATCTACGTCATGGTTACGTAGATTACATCAAGAGGCTCATCAAATCAAGTGATGATTGATCTACACTATCTAGATCTGTGTTTTAAGTGCCCTCTATGGTGCTTACATAATGATGGTATCAGTTAACACCACACTTCTCAGAGCATATCCCTGTCATCAAATGATTTGCTGTTGTATATTATAAGTGCTGTAATGGGGGGATGGTGTTGATTATTAGACCTCTGGAAAAGATGCACAGAGGCATTAACATCTGCATTGGATCTGAAGGACACTAAAGATTTTGTCATGTAGTAAGATATTCAAGATGAGAAATAATGGCATTTATGTAATTTATGAGTCCATCAAAGGCTTTGGAAACCAGACTCCATTTCTCAATTCATATTCCTCTGATCTCTTAACGCTCTCACTGCCTTAAATGAGCTTGCTTTCTTCTATTGTTCACTTTAGTAGTTCAGCACTCATCTATTTTTTAAAATGTTATTTCCCCATTTTTTCCTCTTGATAGTCTCTTTAGACATATAGCATTTATTTAGGTATTAATATTCCTATGAATTTCATCTGAGCTAATCACATCAATCATTGGCAATTTATTTTTTTAATTTTCATTTCTTCCAGGATGTAAGAACAGTCTTCAAAGCACAAAGTCAACTCAAACTAAAGGTGCATCATTTCAGGGACTAATGAAAAGACTCAAAAGGGAGAATCCCTGGGACTTCACATCAGAAAAACTTGACAGATCTGACAACAGTTTTAAAAAAATGGAGAAAAATGAAAGTTTACAAATAATTTCAATCACCCATATGAAAATTGTTAGTGTAGATAAAAGCCATAAGAATGTTGAATTTGATCCAAACTTCAGCCTGAAATCAGTGGTTAAGAAGCAAAAGTTTTCGAGAGAAAAAACACAAAGACATAGTTTCAGGGAAAATTCAAATTCACTTCATCAACCAAAAATCAAGATAGCAGAGAAACGCTATAAATGTAATACTTGTGAAAAAGCTTTCATTCACAATTCATCCCTTCGTAAGCATCTGAAAAATCATACTGGAGAGAAACTATTTCAATGTAAAGAATGTTTGAAAGCTTTCATCCAAAGTTCTGCTCTTATTCAGCATCAAAGAACTCACACTGGAGAGAAACCCTACATATGTAAAGAATGTGGGAAAGCCTTCAGCCATAGTGCATCCCTTTGTAAGCATCTAAGAACTCATACTCTGGAGAAATCCTATACATGTAAAGAATGTGGGAAATCCTTTAGCAGAAGGTCTGGCCTGTTTTTGCATCAAAAAATCCATGCTCGAGAAAATCCTCATAAATATAACCCAGGTAGGAAGGCATCCCTTTCAGGGTGTCAAAGAATTCACTCAAGAAAAAAGACCTATTTGTGTAATGAATGTGGCAACACCTTTAAGTCTGGCTCATCCCTTCGTTATCATCAAAGAATCCACACTGGAGAGAAACCTTTCAAATGCAGTGAATGTGGCAGAGCCTTCAGTCAGAGTGCATCACTTATTCAACATGAAAGAATTCACACTGGAGAAAAGCCGTACAGATGTAATCAGTGTGGAAAAGGTTTCACTTCTATTTCACGACTTAATAGACACCAAATAATTCATACAGGAGAGAAATTGTATAATTGCAGTGAATGTGGTAAAGCCTTAAGTTCCCACTCAACTCTTATTATTCATGAGAGAATTCACACTGGTGAGAAACCGTGTAAATGTAAAGTGTGTGGGAAAGCCTTCAGACAAAGTTCAGCTCTGATCCAACATCAGAGAATGCATACTGGAGAAAGACCCTATAAATGTAATGAGTGTGGGAAAACATTCAGATGTAATTCATCTCTAAGTAATCACCAGAGAATTCATACTGGAGAGAAACCTTACCAATGTCTGGCATGTGGAATGGCATTTGGCCAAAGTGCAGCTCTTATCCAGCATCAGAGGATTCATACAGGAGAGAAACCCTTTAAATGTAACATATGTGGGAAAAGTTTTAGACAAAGTTCCTCCCTTATCGCACATCAAAGAATTCATACTGGAGAGAAACCCTATGAATGTAGTTCATGTGGGAAGCTCTTCAGCCAGAGATCTTCCCTTACCAATCATCATAAAATTCATATTGAAGACTCCTTGAACACAGATTTGCATGAGTAAAAGCCTTTCTCCAAAGATATATATTTCATATTGATTAATATAGTGCATATGAGAAATTTTAGTTTAATCCTCTCAAAATATTAAAATTGCAAGGATAAACATTGGCTATATAGTAATTATAGGGAAAGCTTTCATCCTGTCAGTCACATTAAGATGGGATACTTCACAGTTGCAGGCATTGACATAGGCTATTTGTAAGGTAAAAGGGACATTTTTTCATTCTTTGTCAGTTATATAGTATATGTAATATATAAACATTGAAAAATCTGAGTTCAGGAATTCTGGGTTTCTTGGAGAAAGTATCAGCTACTAGCATATTTACTACAGCAAATATTTTAATAGCAAATAAAATTAAGTACATGAATTTTTTTAAGCAAGGGACCAAATTTTTAAAAAACCAAAACTTCAAACTACCTCTGAGTGTCTGAAATTTACCTTTTCCTAAATTACTGTCAAACTGCATGTTTTTATTAGAAAAAAGAAAGCTACTCTCAAATTTTTATTCTAACTACATTTTAAAACTTCCCACATTTAATACACAAGTTCTAATTTTGTGCTGAGAGTTATTTTCTTTCTTTGTCTTGAAGTCATGTGCCGAATGATAATGTTAAAAGAATTTAATTCATGAAGAGCTCATTCCCCTTGGGGCCTTCTAGTTTTCAAATTTTAAGAACGAAAATAGCAATAGTAAACTTGGGTCTGGTTTAAGCAAATATTTAGGCCTAAACTCAGGGACCTGGTTCAATCCTGGGCACTTGAAGTTGTACAGAAGAAACAAACAGGCCTACTGAAGAAGCAGTTAATTGGGGATGGGATAGTAAGAGTTAAAGGATGTAACAAACGAGTAGACTATAATGTGTTAGGTGGTTTTCACAGAGAATAGACAGACTGTTAGCACTATGTGTAGCTGTGATGATACCTGACATAATCTGAATAATCTCATCGTTTCAGACTTTTCCATTCATGGTTCCTGACTCCTTCATGGCCTGTGGTAAACTGTGGCACTTACTATTACATGAAACATCACTTAAGCAAACAGACCAACTCTTAAGTTTTTATGAGTGGGCCTGAACTTAGAGGATGCTAGTTCCCCTAGCTGTCTATTAGAACTGTCTGTCTCTCAGAACTGTGCAGATAGCTCTCTCGTCACCTCAGCCTTAGCTGTGTCCATAATACCTGTGTCCACTAATAATAGTCATCCCCCACAGTAAGGGGGAACACCATGACAGGAAGCAAACAGTGAAGCAGAGCATGTGGCAAAGCTGCTCACCTCATGACAGCCAGCACGCAGTGAGCAAGGCGCAGGGTCCCAACAGCCCCTTCAAAGCCGTGCTCCCACTGATTTATCCTCTTATTAGGCCTCAGTTACATTGCAGAGCAAACAGATTTGTGTGGGATGTGGACAAAAAGGAGTTCTCCAGAGGCCAGAGATAGAGTCCTAGGAACAGTGATACTGGCCTGGTTTTGAAGTAACCAGAATTCTTTAGGAAGTGAGAAAAATACCATAAATAGGAGAAACCACATACACAATGGTACAGGTGACAGCATAATACATCTGTAGAAATTCTATGAGAAATAATGAAGCTGGCTGGGGGGGGTGGCACATGCCTTTATTCCTAGCACTGGGGAGGCAGAGGTGGGCACATCTCTGAGTTCAAGGACAGCCTGATCTACCTAGTTCCAGGATAGCTGGGGCTACAGGAAAACCCTGTCTCAAAACAACTAGGGGGGTGGGGGGAGCTGTGTAAGATGGCTCAGGCCTATAATCTCACCATTTAGGAACTGATGCAGGAGGATCACAAGTTTAAGGTCAATCTGGGCTACAAAGTCCAGTCCACCCTGAGCTACAGAATGAGACTATTTAAAGAAACACTACAGCAATGTCTGAGAGTAATGAGAAAGGCACCTGAAGCCTGAGAGGAGGGTAGAAGCTAGGTAAACAAAAGGTTATTTGCCATACTAAAGAGTTTGAATCTTGTTCTATAATTTATGGCACTAATTTCAGTAGGGGAGACTCCTCTTGTAGCAAGATAGCTGTGAATTCAGGATGCTGAATATAGATGAACCAACAAGTCTAGAAGTACAGGCTGTTACATTTGAAAAGTGAATGAAACGGGGTGGGGGTAGAAGGGATAGGAGGAAATATTGACAATACTGAAGAACAGAATAAATTTTTTTTAATTTATTTTCATTTTATGTGTACAAGTGTATTGCCTGCATGTGTGTAAGTGCACCCATGTCATGCAATGCCCAAGGAGGTCAGAAGAGAGCATAGTGGGTCTTCCACAAATAATTAAGATATATTTGGTGATGAAGACCATGATACAAGAAATTGCCGGGAAGATACACAGGTGAGAATAATAAAGGCATCATGGATCAAATGCAGAGAAACAAAAGATGTTGATGGGGGAGGGGAGGAATTTAAGATACAAAGGAATAATCCAATGGTAGAATGATGTAATTTAACCCAAAAAAGAAAGGAATCTCAGGTGATCACTAGTGTCAAGGGCCACAAGCAATTAGGGAAGAAGAGACCGGTTTCTATGTGATGGATCACTGGAGAACTTGGCAAGAGCAATCCCAGCGAAGTAGAATGAACAGCAGCCAGAACATTCTAGCTGATTACAAGCAGATGAAACTAGTAACCGTACACACATGTACACACGAGAAAACTTCATTTTCTTTTTTTTTTTATTATGTTTTATGTGTATGAGTGTACTGTCTGCATGTAGGTTGGTGCACCTATGTCGTGCAATGCCACACAGGTCAGAAGAGGGCGTCGGATTCCCCTGGAACTGGAGTTAAAGACGGTGGTCAGCCACCATGTGGGTGCTGGGAATCGAACCCAGGTTCTCTGCAAGAGCAGTCGGTGCTCTTAACCGCTGAGCCATCTCTCCAGCCCCAAGAAAACTTCATTTTTCATTACCAGGAAATGGAAATATAATTGAGTTTTATACTTGCACTTTATAACCTGATCAAATTTATTTCCTTTCTGTGTGCACACAAGTTTATTTCTAATAGCCTGTCTATAAATTCTTCTGCATGCACAACCATGTAACCTATAAATATCAATTTTTCTCTTCTAATCATAATGTCTTCTATTTGTCTTACATTATAGCTCTATATAGCATGGCCCAGTACAGTAAATAAAGATTATGTTTCTCCAAAAAAGAAATACTTTTCCATGTAATATGTTAGCTGTAGTTCACAAATGGCTGTTTTTTAAGATATTGAAGTTTTGTGCATTTTATACATCATTTCTCAGTCCAATTTAGACTCATTTCCCTTTCCACGTCCCCCACCCCACCCAAGTTCATGCATTCTGCCATACATGTCTTGTATCTTTTTCTGAGTCTTTTTAAAGTTTTTCAGGGCAAAGGATTAAGGTTTCAGGGAGAAATTTACTGTTTCAGTCCGTTCTTTGTCCCACTTCTTTTGTTTTTTCCCTCCAATTTGTATTGCTTCAACATATGCATATATATATGTATGTATGTCACACCTATACTGAAATTAAATGTCGACTGAAAATAAACTGTTTCAAATCATATTTCAGGATTCACATTTTTCCCCTTTAATTTTATATTACTCTAAAATATGCATACATACCCTGCACCCATATACCAAGATTCCAAGGTCTGAAAATAAGTGGTAGGTTAATTCTAGATCCCATTAAGGGATTCACATTATAAGAGCACAGTTGCTTTCAGCTAAAGAGGAATATAACATTAACATTGCTCAGTTTGCCTTACAACTAGGTAATTGGCGCTAGCATCCACAGATGAGGGATACAATTCTTCGTTTGTTTTTCTGGGACTGTGTTACTTCACTTAGCATAATATCTTCTAGTTCCATCCATTTACCTGCAAAGTTCATAATGTCATCTTTCTTTACCACTGCATCGAACTCCATTGTGTAGTTTTACCACATTTTCTCTCCGTACTGGTTGGTTGAGGGGCACTTGGGTTGGTTCCAGCTCTTTGCTTATTGTGAGGAGAACCGCAATAAACATGGATGTCCATGTAGCGGATGGCTGTTTTGAAACTGACTGAACCGCTTTTGTACTACAAGGTAGGGTTGTTTTTTTAATCATAAAAAGTAGTAGTTTGTTCATCAATTTTATGCATTGACTAAAATGAGGTTTTCTCTTCATTGTCTTTAGAATCACTCTAACACCCACCCAGGAGGTTCTTCAGATATAGCTCCAGCTGGCCTGAACTCCTTTCTAATAATTCTGGTTCAGCTTCCCAAGGGCAGGGATTACAGGCACCACACACAGCAGTTAAGATGCTGCATCAATAAAATAAATCTTTACTGGCCAGGCTGTATCATAATGTGTTAGTAAGTAGAAACCTGATTGAAATGACCAGGATTAACTTCTAAGAGCAGAGAAATGTTCATCATCCTAATCTGTACAATGGATGGAACACTGTTGTAGTGGGCTCCTGATATAAAGCAAAATACTTCACAATAAAGCTGAAGTTAGGTCCTTCAGGAAGCTCAAATGTTCTCTATAGTCTAAGACCATAGGAATTTACCCACGTATTAAGCTAAGACAGCTCAGCAGAAAGACAGGAATCCTAAAAAAAAAAGGGGGGGGATGAGGATAGAAGGACTCCTTGGAAAGAAAGGGGTCAAGGAAAGTAGGAGGGGGAGGAGGGAGGGTAGCTGGGGGTGAATGTCACTACAGTGCATTGTATACAAGAATGACACTGTCCAAAAAAACATCAAGAGCTGATCAGTTTGGGGGGTTTGTTTGTTTTTAGAAAACTACTACAGTCTTCAAAGTACTACATTTTTCTCTTTCAAGATTCCATATGCTTTCCCAAATTCCCACATAGCAAATCTAGCCAAAATCAGGCCTCGTGTTTCACAGGCGGAGATTCTGCTGGCTTTCCATCAGGGGACAGTTTAGAGGTACTAGGGACAGGGTCTGACCATAGCCACAGCCTGGGATTCACTAGCTCCCGCTCAGGGATGCCGCGAAGTTATGGAACACGACTACTTTACTCTTATCCCCGCTCTTGCAAGAGGGTCGTCCAGGCAGGCCCTGCTTCAGAGAAGGAAGAGCCTGCCGGCGCAATCTCGGAAAGGGTTTTTTAGGGCAGCAGATTAAAGTTGTCCGGAAGATCAGTTTCCGGCCCGGCAACCGCAATCCACGGAGGTCCACCACAGGAGGGAGCACCAACTAGCCAGCAGCCCCCCAACTGCGCCTGCGCACTGGATGCCGCGCTGTGACGCCCGTGGCATTATGGGAAATGTAGTCCGGTGCGCCGGGCGCGGCTGCGTCCGCCCGCCGCTAGCTCCTACTTCTTTGGCTACCCGGGTGAGTGCGGTGCTCCCTGCGGGTCGTCGGTCCGCGGGTGTCGGAGGCTTTCACTGGGGAGTCCAGGGCTGCTGCGCACGCACGGCCTCTACGGGCCACGGCGGAGCCGGCCGGGAGGTGCGGAGCCGGCCGGGAGGTGCGGAGCCGCAGGTGCCCTCCTCAACGCCCGGGTCGGGCCACGGGAGACACCCAGATACCCATGGCTCGCTCCACCCGGCCTGCACCGCTTTTCCGGAGCGGCGGTCGTGAGGCTCCCGCGGCAGCCACAGCTCCTGGGGACCTGAGGCGGAAGGCTCAGGCTTGTCAGCCCCTCCGCCGCGACCCGCCCCCCTGGGAGGACACTGAGCTCGACTACCCGCCAGCGGAGGCCCTTTGTGTGAACCGCCCCTAGGGACCCGCCCTGTGCTTGCCCCGGGTGGAGGGATGCCCGCGTGGGTCCTGCCTTCTCAAGGATCTTGCCCATCCGGATTTCTAGACAATTTCTTTTTTCTCTTTAAAGTCCACTGTTGGTCAACTGGAAAAAGATATGAGCAGGATCATTCGAGATCTGTCAAAATCTGCACTTTATGTTTGTGTAAATACAGAAAATTTTATTCATTTATTTTGAGATAAAGCAAGGTCTCACTATGTGGACCAGGCTGGCCTCGAACTCACCTGCTCTGTGTCCTGGGTGCTAGGTGTGGGACACCAAGAAAAGTTTGATTTTTAAAATAGGAATACCAGTATTGTTTCTCCACTTACCATTTAAAATTTAGTTGCGAAATGGACTTTGAACGATGTTTAAAGTGCGTGAATCTTAAGCTCCATTTTTTTTAAGCTCCATGTTACCTCCACCTAATGAAGATAGGGAATAAAATGAAAACTTTTGCTTAAAGGCAGTTGACATTGTCATTTTAATGAATGGAAGGCAAGTCTGTGACCTATGTGATTCTCTCTCTGTGCCTTCATGTTTTTTTCTGTTACTGTAAATGATACAGGCCATATGTTTATGCCATTCTTTGTAGTGTTCCATTTTACATATTTTTTCAAGTGAAATTTCTAGATCAAAGGTACACGCAGGAAGGCTTTTGATACCGTCTGTCTCCAGGAAAGTGGAGTTTATAGAAATGGTTTCAGAGAGTAAGTGATGGCCCACTCCAACTGGAAATGTTAAGAGTCTCTTTAACCTCCAAGAGGGGCAAGTGTTTTCACTGCATTAGGAACACTCATGAATAATTTAATGCAGTTTGCCCTTCTTTCTTTTATGTTGGGGATCCATCTTCTGACCTTGTGTCCTAGCTATCATTGAGCTAACCTCCCTGCCCATTTTATTCTCCACTTTTGCATCTGATATACACATGCGTTTCATAAATATACAGAAAACTTACATGTTCATATGGTCATATAATAAACTTTCCCTCTGTTTTTTCTCTTTCCATTTTTTTTATTTAAAATTTTTTTTTATTATTATTTATCTTTGTATGTGTATGAATGTACTGTCTGCATGCAGGTCTATGCACCCATGTCATGCAATGCCGCGGAGGTCAGAAGAGGGTCTCGGATTCCCCTGGAACTGGAGTTCTCCTGGAATTGGAGTTACAGACGGTTCTTAGCCGCCATGTGGGTGCTGGGGATCGAACCTGGGTCCTCTGCAAGAGCGTCGATGCTCTTAACTGCTAAGCTATCTCTCCAGTCCATCTTTTTCCATTTTCATATGTATGTGTGGCATTCATGTGTGTATGCATGTTTGCATTTGTGTGTGTGTGTGTGTGTGTGTGTGTTGTGTGTGCGTGCTGCTGTCTCCCCATGCTTGCGGAGGTTGATGTCGGGAATCACCCCCCATTGCTCTTCCACCAAGTCCACGGGCATTCCCTCATGCTTGTGCAAGTGCTTTAACCACTGGGTCATCTCCCAGCATAGACCCCCACCCTATTTATCCTAGTTAAGGGGACCTTCTGTTCTGTCGCATCACAGAAGTATTCACCTACAGTTTCTTACGGTCCTTTCATCTCTTCCCATGTGTACATTTTTATTCTTTTCCAAATGGCAAGCCCTTGTTATGTTATTGAATAATTAATCCTTTCTTCATTGATATGAGATGCCAACTTTCTCAAATCCTGAATTCCTTTTTCTGACTTTTTCGCTGTGATAGAATGAAACACAGAGCTTCACACATGCTAGGCAAGCACTCCTGACCTGTAATAACTCAGCCCCTGAATTCCTATATATACTTTTTTTTCTGAATTGTTCATGCTGGTAGGATTTTAATTTGTCCCATGGGTCCTTTCTCCTGTTGGCCTCTGACATCCACGAGGACAGTGAGTTTGCCTGTTTTCTTTGCAGCTGTAACCACCATTGCTTGCATGGCGCCCTTTACACAGCAGGTATGTCAGGATAGTTGATGAATAGTGATTCTTATTTGGTAATACTGTGTTCTGGTTATTGCTACTTTAAAACTTCTGATGGACAAGTTCTCTTTCATGACTTATTTTTTTTAATTGAAATCCTGTATATATTTGTGGCTTGCAGTGTGATAATTTGATAATGTATACAATGTATATTATCAAATTTAGGTAATTAGTGTAACTTATAACCTCACATATTTGCCATGTTTTGCATTGGAAGCATTTAGGAGCCTTTCTTGAACTGGAACTAATAATTCATACCTGTAATACCAGCGTGTGGAGGATCAATCAGGAGTTCAAGGTCATCCTCCAATACATAGCAGGTTTGAGGCCAGCCTAGGCTGTGTGAGATCCTGTCTCCCAAAATGAAAAAGGAAGCTGGAGAAATGGCTTAGCAGACAAGAGTGCTTGCTGTGCAAGCGTGAGGACCTTTCAGACACCAGCACCCACGCACAGCCTGCATGTGCACCTGTAACCCCAGGGCTGGCGGGGCCAGACCACTGAGGAATCAGGAGGATCACCCACCAAACCCGCTGCCAGCCACCAAACCCGCTGCAGGTTCAGAGACCCTGTACCTTGAATAAGGGAAAGGGTGGTAGAGCCGGACACCTGATATCTTTCTCTGGTATCTCTGCACACACACACACACACATCACATCAACCTCCACATGAATGCTCATATACTACACATGTGTGCACACACACACCTCTAAAAGTGAAAACAATTCTAGCTATCTTGAAATAAGCACTGAGAGCCGGGCGTGGTGGCGCACACCTTTAATCCTAGCACTCGGGAGGCAGAGGCAGGCGGATCTTTGTGAGGACAGCTGGGCTACATAGAGATCCTGTCTCAAAAAGACAAAAAGAAAAAAACAAAGAAATATGCACTGAGTTATCATAAGTTGACTCTAACCAGCCGTTTTGCTATAGAGCACTGACACCTACTCCTGTCGCCTCTCTCTGTCCCTGACTCCCTCCACAGGGTCTGGCAGCCACTGCTGCACTCTCTACTTTACCAGATAAACTTAGAGTCAGAATATGAATGGGGACATGTAGTGTTTGTCTTTGCTAGTATTTTTCAAAAAAAAAAAAACTAGATATTATACAACACAGTTAACTTTTAGTACTTTTCCATAATTAACTTTAAAATACTGTTTTTTAGGTGTATAACCTGATTTGGAGTGTATTAAGTTTCTACATTTGTTTCACAGAACTACCAGCGTAGAATCCTGAGCCATCCTGTTAGGGATGCAGTGTGTCTTTCTGTGTTCTTCTTTGCTTATTTATAAGCAGAATAAAGCAAATCTATAAATAAATGTCTAGTCACATTTACATCAGTGCCTCACAATTCTCATTTAATTTCTTTGGTATTTCGGGTTTATTGTGGCAGGAGTCTCTCTGATGGCTTCCTTTCACTCCCTCAGCTCTGTCTCCTCTAGAGCCTGCATGCTCTCTAGGAAGGACCCACAGAGGAAGAAGGCAATGGTTGGCCAGCCTCTGCCCCTGGGAGCTCAGGTGAGTACATCTTTCTCTGTCAGACCTCTCTTCTCCTCCCATACTGCGTGTGGACTTCCCTGCAGAGGACAGGGCATTGGAATTTCAGGGTGTCAGCCCTTCAGTGTCCCTTCTGTCTGCTCAGACACCTGCTGACGTCCTGCCTGCTGAGTTCTTTCTACTACTCTAAGGAGAGAAGAGGAACACGAGTCATAGGAGAGATGGGTTGGTGCAGATGGGACTTATGCATGTTAGGAATCCAAGGACTGTGCAGGCCTCAGGCACAGGGGCCGCATGTCCCTTGGTAATGAGCACAGCGTGGCAGGTTCCCAGATCATGTTTCCTGGGACCTAGAAAAGGGGAAAGTGGGGTGGTGGTGAGGGAGTATTTGCCCATCTCAAGGGCTGGGAGGGATGATGGGAGAGGATTTGCTATGATGAGAGTTCCAAGTTTAATTTTGTTTTGCTTTGTTTTAAGTTAGCGTGTCACTGTGTAGCCTTTGGTAGCCTGGAACTTGCTATGTAGATGAGGCTGTCCTCAAACTAACAGAGATCCACCTGCCTCTGCCTCCTGAGTATTTGGATTAAAGGCATACACCACAATACTAGTTTCAACTTTAAATCTTGAGTCTTGTCATTTATTAACTGCATTGTCTTAAGCAAATGATTTGATTTCCCTGAAGCATCGCTCTCCAGAAAGCTGATGGAAAGCACGGCATTAATTTGAAGTGTCTGCCATGTACTTGGCATGCTTGAGTCGCATGGCTCCTCAGGTTTAGCAATACCTGCTTCCAAGGTTTTCTGAAAGTTCAAATAAAATTACATGAAAAGGGCCTAGCCTTGTTCCTGGAGTGCTAAAGGTGTTCTGTAAGTGGTAGGCACCCAGGCATTGTTCCAGCCTAGAGCTTGGTGGTTTAGAGTGCTGACAGCTGAGTGAACGCAGCAGTGATGGAGGGCACCGTGCTGGCTGGAGGAGAGTGCCTTCCCCCAGGTGCAGGTGTTGGAGGGCTCACCACTCCTCACTCAGCCTGCTTTCTAACTTCCTTATTTTATTAGGTGTGTGTGTTCTGGTGTCACATGGCTGCATTTTCCTCTGTTCTTGCAGCAGGATCTCCTTGTGCAACCAGCCCGCTCTGAACTCGTGACTCTCCGGCCTCAGTCTTCTGAGTGCTGGGATTTCAGGTGTGTGCCACCATGCCCAGCTAAGTGCTTGATGGTAAACAGTTTATACAGTTTTTCTGTCTAATAGAAAAACTCATTTATGTTTGTAACAACATGGTCGCCTTCTGGTGACCTAATGATTCACGGCTGTTTTGTTTACTCTGGCTTCCATTACACTTGCACTGTCATTCTTCTCAGTTCCTTTTTCTCATACAATAAACATCATGTCATATGCATATTTCCTGCTAGTGGTCACCTTCATTGCCTCTGCAAATGTCTGCTCAATGATACATCAATCAGTGATACAGATGGATACTTTGATTAAACAAAGTTAAAAAAAATAATAATGAGACAGGAAGAAGCTAATGCAGTCTAAGTGCAGACATTCCCAGAGCTCCTCGTCTTGGGTGTAGAATCTGAACGTCTCTTGGGAACTGTCTCTGCCCTGCCTGTCTCCTCATTTCTCTCACCACTGCTTTGTCTATTTGCATGTTGGAATGCCCTCTTCCCCCATGGGTAAAACCCTTTCTGTCGCTTCGTTTTCACCAGATATTCCTTCCCTTTTCCATGCTCTCACCTCTCCTCTTTTTTCACACCTACAAATTAGCTGACTGGAAGCTTCGGGTTCCTCATTCTGTGTAGTATTCTCCAGCCCCGGCTGACTCACTCTGCTTCCACTGTGAGGAACTCTAGGTTCCAAGACCTGGACCACCACTCTGATGTAGGACATGCACTACCAACTCGAAGGAAGGCTGACAAAGTTTTATTTCTGAATCCTAAGCTTTTCTATCTCTCACAGCTTGCAGAGGTTACCCCAGGACAATCATGGAAAGCTACACAGTGTATACATGCTAGATTTAGGAAAGGCTTTAGGAGAGAAACAGAATCCAAGGTTCAGTAGGCCGAGCCATAAAAGTAAACAGGGAACATAGTGACATTGGGTTTCAGCAATAATATGACGATTCCTATGACGATTCCTGTGTTTACAGTCCGTGCACACACATGCAAGGGCAGAGTCTCTGCCAAACTTTGCAGGCTTTTTTCAAGCTTTTAGCGTTCAAGCACACACATGCAAGAGCTGGCCCTGCACCAACTCTGCAGGCTCCTTCCAAGTGTTGGCATTCACCCGCAGGAAAATCCATAATGCCACATCCACACTCTCCAACATTAACGAATTATTATTATTTCGTTTGTTGTGGTTTGGGGGGTTGAACTGAGGGCTGTGCCGGCTGCAGTAATGAACAACCACCAAGCTACACGCCCAGCAGAGTTCTGAGTCAGGAGCTCTCCTTAATCATCACCCGCTCGACGTGCTCTGGTTTAACACTGTTTGCCAGTCTCCTTCCAGAGCCCTCCTCTCTGTCCTCAGCCTGGGATCTCGGCCTCCTCCCCTGACTTGTTTGCTGGTTTCTTCTTGGCTCCCTTCTCTTCCCACAGCACAGTGAGTTAGAGTCCCGGCCTTATGCTGGCAGCTCATTTAGTCCTTTGATGTTAAGATTCTTTATAAGATGACACTGCTGCTGTCAGTCTCACAGGTTGATAGATGGATTAAGTGAGGTGAGGCGTGTGAGCCTTCTGTTAGTGGAAAACTCAGTACAACTGTGAATTATTTATAAAAACCACCCACCCACCTGCTTATGTATTTCCTCATTACAGACACTTTGGATGTTTTAATTCACATAGTAATGGCTGGACACGTCAGTGGATTTATAGATATGAAATGCTAGGTTTGTTTATTGGTTTCTCACAAACAAATCACTAGATTTATCCCATTTACACCTGTCTTCCTTTACTTGTACATAAAGTCTTATGTACTTCCTTGACATCTTTGAGTCCCACCAGCAGTATGCCAGGTGTCAAGACCCAGCTGTGAGTCACCTCTCTTTATGCCCCTTTCCAGCAGGAAAAGCTCTCTACCCAGCTAGCTTGCTGTCACCTGGACCAGTGCACTGTGCCCAGGCTACTCCTGAGTCTTATTACAAGCTCACAGAGACAGCCATGTCATCCACTCACATCCTTAGGCAGAAGCCATCTCACCTCTTGTCTCTGTAGATCCTGCCTCTCACAGCCCCTGCCAGTTCACTCTGTTCCTGCGTGTGGCCCTGCGTGTGGCCCTGCGTGCCCCACCATGTCCTCACCTGGGCTGTTACTGTATGCAGTTTGTAAATTGCTATCCAGTGCAAGTGTCTGATGTGAGGTGTCAGTCATCTTTGCTATTTATGCCAGAGGAACCCCCCCCTTCACCTAGAAGGTGGGGTGGAGGCCATCAGATCAGTGGGGACCGAGAGCAGGGTTTGGTGGCTTTCTCTTATTCCCTGGATTTGTCTGTTTGCTGTTTGTAAAACCTATCAAACCCCAGAGGATGGAAACTTCAGAAAGAAAATCTTGTTTAGCTCCTGGTTCTGGAGGTATGGGGCGTGGCACTGGCTTCTGATGACTCTGGTGAAGACTTCTTGGCAGATGGCCCTCAGAGTCAGGAGTGTGCGTGAGAAGAGAAAAGGGGAAGGGCCGGCGGCAGCCTCCCACTGCGCCCCAGTCCTTAAAGGCCCCACCACCTCTGCGTGTGCGTGTGCGTGTGTGTGTGTGTGTGTGAGGTATGTACACAGTCCTTAAAGGCCCCACCACCTCTGCGTGTGTGTGTGTGTGTGTGTGTGTGGTATGTACACAGTCCTTAAAGGCCCCACCACCTGTGTGTGTGTGTGTGTGTGTAGTATGTACACAGTCCTTAAAGGCCCCACCACCTGTGTGTGTGTGTGTGTAGTATGTACACAGTCCTTAAAGGCCCCACCACCTGTGTGTGTGTGTGTGTGTGTGTAGTATGTACACAGTCCTGAAAGGCCCCACCACTTCTGTGCATGTGTAGTATGTACACATGCCTGCACTTGCTAGGAGCAGAGAACATCACATGTCTTCTGTTGCTCTTCACCTCATGATTTTAGAAAATGTTTTTCACAAACCTGAAGCTTGTTGGCTGGCCAGTGAATTCCCAGGATCCTCCCATGTCCCTCTCGTGCTGGGTTGTAGGCATGCACTGGCTTTAACATGGGCTGGAGGTTTGCACCCAACTTCTCTTGCTTGCATTGCACTCTTACCCACCAAGCCATCTCCCTAGCCCTACTGCACCCTCACAAACGGCCACTCCAGGGACCAGGCTTCCAGCACAGAAGCCCAGCCACCTCCAGAGCCACACCATAACACTCCCTGTCCTTGATTCCTGTGATGGTTACTGTTAACTGTCAGCTTAGCAGAATCTGGAATCACCTGGGAGACAGACCTCTGCTTCCCCTGCATGATGCACTGTACCCATGACCAGCTGCTTCCCCTCCACGATGCACTGTACCCGTGACCACTTGCTTCCCCTTCATGATGCACTGTATCCGTGACCAGCTGCTTCCCCTGCATGATGCACTGTACCCATGACCAGCTGCTTCCCCTCCACGATGCACTGTACCTGTGACCACTTGCTTCCCCTTCATGATGCACTGTACCCGTGACCAGCCGCTTCCCCTGCATGATGCACTGTACCCGTGACCAGCTGCTTCCCCTGCATGATGCACTGTACCCGTGACCAGCCACTTCCCCTCTATGATGCACTGTACCCGTGACCAGCCGCTTCCCCTGCATGATGCACTGTACCCATGACCAGCCATTTCCCCTCTACGATGCACTGTACCCGTGACCAGCCGCTTCCCCTCTACGATGCACTGTACCCTTGAACTGTGAGCCAGAAAACACTTTCTCCCTTAAGTTGCCTTTGTCAGAGTATTTTATCACAATGACAGGAAAAGAAATGACAGTTCCCAAACAACTTTCTATGTTGTTATTTTCTCTGGCTTGGAATGCCTGGTGCTCTGCTACTTATTTTTGTCAGGGTGGCACACATCCCCTCACAAACCCTGTATCAGCCCTTTCTTGTAGTGCTGCTTGTTTTTCAGATTTTATTTGCATCATCCCTTGTTAAGGAGGAATTTGTAGTTTCAGGAGTCAGTGACATTCAAGGATGTGTCTGTGGACTTCACTTGGGAAGAGTGGATGCATCTAGATTCTGCTCAGAGGAACCTGTATGGGAAGGTGATGCTGGAGGCCTGCAGGAACCTGGCCTGCCTGGGTGAGGACGGCCCCTCGGAACTCGAGGCTCCACTCTTGCCACTTTCCCCCTTCAGTCGTGGGCTCTGAAATTCATGGATTTGACTTGAAACCCCAGCTCTCCGGGCGTTATTTCAGGATTCTCAGGATACTTGCCTGCTCTTCTCTGTTTCAAGGTGAAAGCTCTTTCTGTAGACATGGAGAAAACAGAAAGGGAAGAAGTCAGAACTGTGCTGGGATTGGGTTTAGCTTCAGTTCAGAACCCACACCCGGTCTCTCTCCTCCCAAGCAGGGGCATCAGTTCTCCAAACCAAATGTGATCTCTCGGCTAGAACAAGAAGAACTGAGCCCGTGGAAAGAAGAGCTCCCAGGGTGCATCTCTCTGGGTAAGTGTCAGGATACAGGGACTTGTGTGTGGCTGTCTTACTGCAGAGGAAGCACTAAAAGGACCCAGAATCATGGGGGGACAGCTACAGTTAGCACGCTCTCTGAAGGCAGCAGTGACTGGGCTTGCTCTCCCTCTCCCTCTCCCTCTCTGTCTCCTCCCCCTCCCCCTCTCCTCCCTCTCCTTCCTCTCCTCCCTCTCCTTCCTCTCCTCCCTCCTCCTCCCCCTCCCTGTCCCTCTCCCCCTCCCCCTTCTCCTCTCCCCCTCCCTCTCCCTCCGGTGTGACTCATCCTAGGGGAGGTGGTATTGTATGAGGGTGGAGTGAGTGGCTGCCCTTAAAGCCTGTGCATTGCCTGGAACCTACTGAGTAAGCGGTCCCAACTTCACTCTCCTGGTCTCATCTGTGTTCAGTTAAACCTGTCACTCGGAGCAGGATACCTCCTCTCACTCACTTCCTTTCATGAGTCTCTCTTCCCACTAGTAACCTGTACTTCTTGTCTCCTTTCTCTTGTTTATTTAAACATTTGGAAGCATTTAAAGGCAACATGACATTTCTCTCCTTTCCACTGATATTGCATATAATCTGTGTTGATGTTTCATAGAGTCATATTTTACATGCTCTGTTCTAGCAGCCTTGTGTTTTATGTATTTCATTGCCAGTGCTCTAAGTCTCGGCCGCTTTGGTTAATCCTGCCACAACTGAAAGGTCACTGTGAGATGGCAGCATTGACTCTTCTCTGCAGAAAGTGAATTTTATACCTTACCTTGTCTACAGTCCCAGCACCATCATTTTTAAAATATACTTTTTTGGGGGTCTTTTTCTTGAGACAGGGTCCTCCCTGTAGCCCCAGCTGTCCTGGAACTCACCCTAATAGACCAGGCTGCCTTGAACTCACAGAGATCCACCTGACTTTGCTCCCAAGTACTGGGATTAAAGGCGTGCAACTACCATGCCTGGCAAAATATATCTTTTTTTAACTTAAAGAGCTGGGAAGGGTTTGAGGAGATGAATCTCGGTTGGTAAAGTGCTTCTTGTACAGGCCTGAGGACTGAGCTCAATCTCCAACCCACAGAAAAGCCAGCATTTCTCACATACATTTCAGGTTCATAACAGTGAGACTGAGTTCAGATGGAAAAGTCAGGGCTGCTGACTTGCTTTCTGAAGGCTAAAGATTCAGGTTTTGGGCCTCCAGTGAGCTGCCCATGTGTAGACCTCCATGCAAGAGAAGTTGTTTATCCTTTTTCTTCCTCAACGTGCTTGCAAGCAGCAACTGTTTATTTTAAAATATAATATATTTCGCCGGGCGTGGTGGCGCACTGCCTTTAATCTCCAGCACTCAGAGAGGCAAAGTCAGGTGGATCTCTGTGGGTTCAAGGCCGGCCTGGTCTACAGAGTGAGCTCCAGGACACCTGGTACTAAAGGGAGACCCTGTCTCAAAAATACCATAAAAAGAGTGTTAAACCAAAATATATATATATTTTCAGAGGCAGGTGGATCACTGTGAGTTCAAGGCCAGCCTGGTCTACATAGTTCCAGGTGAGTTGCTGAAGCTATAGGGAGACCCTGTCTCAAAAAAAAAAAAAAAATAAACTTAAATAAAAAATATATATTTCTTTGTATTTTATGTGTATGAGTGTTTTGGGCCTGAATGTTTTGCAGGTGTACCATAATACATACAAAGTCAGCAGAGGCTAAAGAGGGTGTCAGATCCCCTGGAATAGGCGTTAAAGGCATTTGTTAGCCACCATGTGAGTGCTAGGAACCGAACCCAGGTCCTCTGCGAGCAGCCAGTGCTTTTATCTGCTGACCCACCTCTCCAGCCTCAGTAGCTGCTTAAAGGAGCAGTGGATCCTCAGGACGATTGATCTCGATCGGGAGCAAGTCCTCTGGACTTAACGACTCCTAAGATTTTGTTGCCACTCACAAAATGGACTTGTGCCGTCCCATGTGCCCTCAGGGTCACACAGGTCTCTGGGGGAGTCAGGCCTGTCAGGGCCATTTGTAAATCTGCACCTTCACAATTGTCAGATATCAACTTCAGCCTGTAGGAGACACTATGGAGATAGGCCAGAGCAGAGCAGGACAGGCTTCTGGAAGCATGCATGTGACCCCATGGTGGAGAGGGTCTGCTAACTGCATCTTGTATTTCTTGATTTATATTCTCTGAAGCATAAAAATTCATGGCAGGAATATTTTAATTGTTGCTGCTAGCTGCATTATTAACAATCCTTTATTCTGTTCATTTAAAAACTTATTCTGGTGTTAATCTTTCTGATAAGAGTCTTTGATTTACTTAGTAGCATTTATCTTCTAACTTTAAGATTTTCTGAGGCTCACCATTTAAAGAGTCTCTATTATTGGCTATATATTTAGATTAGTGTTTTTGCCCAATTTAACAGATCTTTTTGGCTTAATAGAAATGTTTACTTTTTGTATTTTTTTAATATTATTTTTATTTTATGTGTATGAGTGTATTGCCTATATATGTGTAAGTGCACCCATGTGATCCAATGCCCATGAGGTCAGAAGAGGGCATTGGATTCCCTGGAACTTGAGTTTAAGATGGTCGTTAGCTGCCATGTGGGTGCAGGAATAAACCTGGGTCTCTGCAAGATCAACCAGTACTCTTTTTTTTTTATGCTATTTTTTTTTATTTCTTTATTTATTCGGGGGTATGTATACGATGTCTGTCTGCATGCAGTGTTTATGCACCGGTCGTGCAATACCGCGGAGTCAGAGAGAGGTCTCGGATTCCCCTGGAACCTGGGAGTATCTCCTAGAATTGGAGTTTCAGAGGCTCTCGGCCGCCATGTGGGTGCTGGGGATCGAACCCGCGGCCTCTGCAAGAGCGGTCCAGCGCTCTTAACCGCTACATCTCTCCAGCCCCGCAAACCAGTACTCTTAACCATGAGCCAACTCTCCAGCCCAACTTTTATTCTTTGTCTTCCAGGTGTACATTGGTTTCCTTTGTTGTACAGATCTTGTATTTCTGTGCCTCCCTTGCTTGGTCTAGTATGTGTGCTTGCGGTTTTCTAGCCAGTGTATCTTAGTTTTATTTTTTCGTAGTGTTTCCTTTTTTTTTTTTTTTTTTTTTTGTCTTTTTTGGAAAAAACAGGGTCTCCCTGTACCAGCTGGCCTGGACTCACTCTGTAGACGCGTCTGGTCTTGAACTCACAGAAGATCCGCCTGCCTCTGCTTCTAGAGAGCTAGGATTAAAGGAAAGATGTGTACCACCTCACCCAGCTTAAAGGCAGTTCTTAGCCACATGCGGTGCTAGGAATGAAAAACCCGGATCCTCTGTAGAGAGGCAGTCAGCAGCTCTTACTGCTGAAGTGGCCTCTCCCACCCCCATGCTGGTTTTTCTTCTTATTTCTTTTTCACAATCCTTCTAGGAAGAAAATGGCGCTTGGCCCCAGCATCTTACCACTTTATCCTTGATTTTCTTTATGAACATTTTCTATTTCGACTTATCTATTATGTATAATAACCTATTTTAAAAATGCCAGTGCTATTTTTATCTTCTGTTCTAAATGGATTCAGTGTTTCATTGCCAGGCTTTTCAAAGGCAAACTTTCCATCTCAAAAGTTTGCTTTTTTCCATATTTTAAATAATTGTTTTCAAGCGCTTTGATGTTGGGAAGTGCTGCAGTCTCAGCACCTGTAATGAGCAGCCAGGTACTGGGCGCATCGTGACATTCAAGACAGAGATGGGTTATGAGCAGCCAGGTACTGAGCACATCGTGACATTCAAGACAGAGATGGATTATTACTAGCCAGGTACTGAGCACATCGTGACATTCAAGACAGAGATGGGTTATGAGCAGCCAGGTACTGGGCACATCATGACATTCAAGCCAGCGGTGGGTTATGAGCAGCCAGGTACTGGGCACATCATGACATTCAAGCCAGTGGTGGGTTATGAGCAGCCAGGTACTGGGTGCATTGTGACATTCAAGACAGAGATGGGTTATGAGCAGCCAGGTACTGAGCACATCATGACATTCAAGCCAGCGGTGGGTTATGAGCAGCCAGGTACTGGGCACATCATGACATTCAAGCCAGCGGGGGGTTATGAGCAGCCAGGTACTGAGCGCATCCTGACATTCAAGACAGAGATAGGTTATGAGCAGCCAGGTACTGAGCACATCATGACATTCTATATTCAAAGGCCAGCGGGGGGTTATAAGCAGCCAGGTACTGGTCACCATTGACAATTCAAATAAGCACAAAGCGGGTGGGTTATGACGCAGCAGTACTGAGTGCATTGTGAGACATTCATGACAGAGATGGGTTGCATATATGACCCTGGTTCCATAGGACCGTACTTGTCTGTGACATTACTACTATCTTAGTTTGCTTTGAGCACACATTCTGTGTTGAGCACAGTTCAGCACGAGAACTTAAGACTGGCATCACAGACACATATTAGTGGTTGCCAGAAAACTGTGAAGGACATTGTTTTGGTTTTTTCTGAAACAGCCACATTCTTCAGTCGCACGGGTCTCTCCTCCTCTTTTGCAGGCTCCTTGTCTTTTGGCATCTTGTGCTCCTGAGGGGATTGTGCTCCTGGGAGGATCTCTTAGGCCATTTTTTGTTGTTGTTGTTGTTGTTGTTTTAATTATAGGTAATCTATTTTTTCTTTCCTTTCCTTATATAGTTGAAATTTTTCTTCGGCTTTTTTTTTTTTTTTTTTTTTTTTTTGGTCTTTTCGACAGGGGTCTCCCTGTAGCCCAGCTGTCCTGGTACTTGACATCACTCTGGTAACCGGCTGGGCCCTAACTCACAAAATATCCACCTCGCCCTTCTGCCTCCAGTGCTAGGATAAAGGCAGTGCCACCACAACGGGCTGGAAATCTTGCTTTTAAATTAGACCACTAAATTTAATAAAGAATATATTAAATCTTATTAAGTTTTCTATAATATGAAAGGATGTTTGAATTTTTTTATGTGTATGAATGTACTGTCTACATGTAGGTTTGTGCACCCGTGTCATGCAATGCCCCAGAGGTCAGAAGAGGGCATCAGATTCCCCTGGAACTGGAGTTTAAAAAGGTTCTTAGCCGCCATGTGGGTGCTGGGAATCGAACCCAGGTCCTCTACAAGAGCAGTCTGTGCTCTTAACCACTGAGCCATCTCTCCAGCCCCAGGATGTTTGAATTTAAAACTGTTAGTATTTGCAAAATAGAAAATGCTTTATTCTTTTTCTCACTTGATTTTTAAATATATATAAACAAAAAAGTATATGAAACATATGGACACAATGCATATTCTCATAAACTTTAATAAATTTTAACTGTTTTGTACTTAGATATATACTATGAGATAAGCACCATTTAACAGACAAAGATACTGAAACACAGAAAAGAAACCTGCCCATGGTCACACAGCCAATAGTGATTAGGATCAAATTTGAGCCATATAATCTGGCTCCAGAGTTATTACTTAACCACTATGCCATCCTGCTTTTCTTTTTAGTTAATAGTGATTAAAGAGACTGAAGAATATCGAGAAGAGACTCCACAGCCTTGATCAAAAACCAGTGCTGCCGCATCTTAGGAACGCTTTGTGTGTGTCTTCTCTTAGTCTCCACCCAAGGCCTGTTCTGAATTTTGATAGTTTCCTTCCCTGCTTTTCCTTACAGTACCGCTATCTATAACTTTTCTTACAGTACCACTATCTATAACTTTTCTTACAGTACCACCATCTATAACTTTTCTTACAGTACCGCCATCTATAACTTTTCTTCACAGTACCGCCATCTATAACTTTTCTTACAGTACCACCATCTATAACTTTTCTTTACAGTACCGCCATCTATAACTTTTCTTTATAGTACCGCCATCTATAACTTAGTCTCCAGATAAAATATTTGGCTTTAATCTCTTTTGAATTTTTGTCTAAGTGGAATATTGCTGTATATTTTGTGCCTTTGCCTAAATTACTTTTCCATTCATATGCCTATGTGTAATTTCAATTTTTGCTTCACTTTTGTCAATTATTCCATTGTATAAATATTTGACAGTTTAGTTTACCATTTTCTTGTTGATAGCCATTTGAGTTGTTTCCAATTTTTTGCTATTTTGTACAATACTACTTAAACAATTATGAATCCTAGTTCAGCATGGTGGTGCATGCCTGTAATCCCAGATCAGCAGGTTTAAGGCCTACCTGAGCTTCATAGTGAAACATTATCCTCCTAGGAACCCTGGATATCAAAACTGAATTTGAATCTCAGTGTACCATTGCTGGATATATGAACCTACATATGTAAACCTAATAGTAGATTCGTTAAGCCCTAGTCCATGCATCAGTTCTTGGTTTACTACTGTGCTAGTAATCAAACCAAAGTGCACTCCCACCAGCAGTGCCAAAGTTGCCATTTCTGAAAATCTTTCTAGAATCTGAAGCTGTCAGGCTGAATTTTGACATTTTGTTACACAGATGAATGCATTCACATATCTCATTGCAGTTCTGATCTGCCTTCCCTTGTATTAAGATTGGCAATCTCTGCTTATGTTCACAAACCTTCATGTTTCCTTTTCTGAAGGGCTTATCCAAGTTTTTTCTTGTTTTCCTAGTGTGCTTAGTGTTTCATAGACATTACCTCACCAGTCTCAGTGCTAGTCCTTTGCAGGTCACATGCCTCAAGTGCCTTCTTCCAGTGTGGTGTGCGTGTGTGTATGTGTGTGTGTGTGTGTGAGAGAGAGAGAGAGAGAGAGAGAGAGAGAGAGAGAGAGAGAGAGATTTATAGTGCTGCTGGTGACTGGAGCATTTTGTTTTCTCTGTGTCCACTCTCCTTTCTTATTTTCATTCTTTTTTTCTTCTATTCTTTTTCTAGTCTGATCTACGTACTGTGAGTGAGAGCGCAGAC
>VZQC01008797.1:555822-623594 GCA_009823505.1 Rhizomys pruinosus
GAGATGTGTGTAGGCCGAAATTGAGTCTTTTTTAGTTCAGTCTCTGAGCTTTGTGACTCCTTGGAGTTAATATTTTACCGACTTCGAGTGACCACGTCCATCCTAGGCTTCCACTCCCATCATTCTTTCCTCTCCCCCCTTTCCCGTGCCTTCCTTTTGAGGCTTTATCTTTTATGTTTTGTTTTGTGGTCCATTTGAGACAGTGTTTCCCTGTACCCATAGCTGGCCTGGTGCTCTATGGAGACTCGATCTCACAGAGATCCACTTGCCTCTCCCAAGTTCAAGGATTAAAGGCATGCACCAACGCACCTGGTTTTGATCCTTTCTTTTTCTACTCTGTATCATTTTCATGTGCTATCGTACCCCTCTCTTCTATCGGTTTCTTCATTTCTGTCTCTTGAGATCAGGCATGAAACAGGAAAAATATTCAGGAAAAGAAAGGAGAGCTATTACTAAAAATCATGTTATTTCAGTGTTTCATTCTGCCGTTGCCTGTTCTAAACTACACTGGGGAAAATGAAATTCACTTAGGGAGCCCCAGGAACTGCATTCGGGAGTCAAGGGGTTGGGAGCAGAAGAGTAGAAAAGCCCAATGTCTGCAGATTACTTTTCCTCTCCATGCCTTAAACTTGAAATGAAGGAAAGGGTGCTGTTTCCTTAGGGAATAGTATTAGTACTCAGAGCACACAGGTCTGAAAGAGAAGTCCTTGGCTGTGGAAATCACTCTTGACACACAAAAAACCCCTTTGGTGTCCATTTTCAGATTGACGTCCGGCTTCTGTGGAACCAGACCTCAGCAGCTAAGCTAGCAGTAGCCAGGGAAGCCCATGCTTTCTTCCTCCCCCAATCCCGATTCCCACGTGCTCCACTCCCACCACCAACCACATGGACTGTGGCCACCTTTCACACATCCACATTGGTGGTTGCTTTCCCTTGCTTTCAAATTGGCATATGACTCAAAAATACCATCCCTCCTATATAGAGATCTTTCTACCTTCTCATCCACGTGTCTCTCTGACCTAATTTTAAAAGTACATGAACACAGGGCTGACGCCATGGTTAGACAGGCTAAAGAGGGCACGCACCAGAGGCTGATGGCCCTGCGGCACAACACGCAGTTGCGGAACTGATGGTCCTGAGGTCAAAGGTCAAACATACGGTTGCAGAGCTGCTGGCTCCCACGACAAAACAAGCTGAAGAGCCAGCTTTGGGGTTGATGGCCCCACAACCAAGCCGCTTAAAAAGAGCGTGCACACAGTAACAGCCAGGGGATCACACCAAATAGTGCAAATCTGTGAAAATCCATTGCTTTCCACATAGCAACTAGCTTCAATAAGTCTGGGGCAGGCAGACATTGGGATGTCTCAGAAATCAGAAACTTATTGAAATCAGAAACTTACTGAAATCAGAAACTTATTGAAATCAGAAACTTGTTGAAGAAATCAGAAAGTCTGCCAGCTCAGACCTCACTCCACCTCTGGGCTCTGCCATGGGCAGTGGCCCTGATCACTTTGATTTCATACTGAAGCCAGCTCAGGTCTGTATGAGTCACAGAGAACGTTCTGCAGCTTTGGAAGTCTGCACCTGTGTACTACTTTCCAAACAGCCTCAGATGACAAGTAATCATAGCAAATTGCAAGGCTATCCAGTTCCAGGGGAATCCAAGACCCTCTTCTGACCTCCGCAGCATTGCACGACACGGGTGCACAAACCTACATGCAGACAATACATTCATACACATAAATAAATAAATAAATTATTTTTAAAAAATGCAAGGCTATGTCAGCACCCTAGAATCCACTGCATCTGTTAAATGGCAGAGACCACTGTTGAACTGCTGTAACCCTGCCCCCCAGCAATGCCAGACTTGCAGGCAAAAGTTGGCTGGAGTCTTGTTCTTTCATGTTTATCGTTATATGACCCATGAGAGGCTGTAACAGTTAAGGCACTAGCACACAAGTGTGCCTGAGGTCTCTTTAAAGGTTTGGGTAAGAATTGCCAGGCTGGCAAAGGGGTGGCACACATGTTAAAAACAAGGGCTAGTGTTGGTTGCAAGGATCTTTGGCAAATGGGGTGCTGCTTACAACTGTAAGAATTCCTCAACCACGTAACTAAGACTTGGAAAACCAAAGAAGATGCATGGATGCCAAGGTGGTGACACCAGCTGCAAGGAACTAGTCACCAGAAGCCAGCCAGGCACACTGGAAAGCCATTTGCCACAGTGCATTCTGCCCTTGGAGAAATGCTGGAGGGCTACAGTGTACAATGGGCTGGGAAGTAGTGTCAAAACTGAGTATATACTGCCACCTACTGGTCACACTCCTTCAATGCCTGAAGCAAAACTTTTCAGTAACCTCTCTAATAAATAAGTTCTTATATAAACTAAAACTGTTAAATTACAATAGAGTTCTTAGTCTTGAAGAATATACATTAATTTTAAGAAATAATTACTTCCATTCTAGGATGCAGTTTATTTCTATATTTAAATGTATTTTATATGTAAGACTTTTGACCAGTAGGTAAAACATCTTTGGAGCAAACAAAATTTTTGCCAAACCTATGTAAAACATCTCTAAACATTTGAACAGAATTGGTCATTTAGAACCTGCTCCAAAAATTGCTAAAACATCTTAAAGTTTGTACTTTAAAATATGCTTAGAATAACTAATTCTATCTTCATATATGGAAAGGTTTTAGTAAAGATTTATATAAAGATGATGAGATAGTCTATGCAAGTGATAAAGGTCCGAGGGGGTTTGTTATAATAGATAAAAGATGAAACTATATAGATAAGCTTAATTTCTCTAAGATCATGGTTCAGTCACATAGCTTAAAAATATTTATCTAAAAAAAATATTTATCTAGTCAAGGTTAATTTAAAAATGTTCATGGGCTGGAGAGATGGCCTAGCAGTTAAGAGCGCTGACTGCTCTTGCAGAGGACCCAGGTTCGATCCCCAGCACCCACATGGTGGCTGAGAACCATGTTTAGCTCCAGTTCCAGGGGAATCCAACGCCCTCTTCTGACCTCCGCGGCATAGCACGGCGTGGGTGCACAAACCTGCATGCAGACAGTACATTCATACACATAAAAATAAATAAATAAATTTTTTAAATAATATTCAGTTTTGGGGCTGGAGAGATAGCCTAGCGGTTAAGAGCACCGACGCTCTTGCAGAGGACCCGGGTTCGATCCCCAGCACCCACATGGCGGCTAAGAACCGTCTGTAACTCCAATTCCAGGAGAACTCCAGTTCCAGGGGAATCCGAGACCCTCTTCTGACCTCCGCGGCATTGCACGACACGGGTGCACAGACCTGCATGCAGACAGTACATTCATACACATACAAAAAATAAATAAATAATAATAAAAAAAAAATATTCAGTTTTGCTCAAACTTTATCTACATATCACATGGTATTTAAACGTTTAGTAAAAGGATAAAATGCCTATATTAAATTAAATTGGCTAAATATTTTCAATATAAAAATAGCACACTTAAACTAATTGGGGGTACAAAATTGTTATTAATATTTGATCTACTCCTAACTTTTGTACTAGATTCCCAGGGACAGCTTTGAGATTAAATGTACATAAGTGTTCTCCATTTTTCTCTGTATTGTACAAACATTTATTTTGCTCATAAAGATAATTTGGCTCAAAAAAGCTGGGTTTTGCCTCCTAAACCAGCAGTATACAGTCCAATAGAAAACAGTTTGGATGGGCTTGGCAGAATTTTGCAACTTGGATCCTGTCTATGGGTATGTAATGCAACTCCTACCTTCTGAAAATTATAGATCAAGATATGGGAGTTTGAGAAACAAGAGAGACTTTTCTATTTATAGCAACAATTATAAAAAGGGGGAGGGGAATATGCCTCCCTCTGGGATGCAGTTTACAGAGCATTCTCTACTCTGAACTTTTTAAAAATTTGAAATCAGAAATGACAACTCCAATCCATAAACATTGGCGTCCTCTGACAGGTCATCGTAGATACTATTGGTACTATGGCAGGGTACAATGTTGGGACAATGAAAAAAACCACACAATCCACTACTAACTATGGGGGCAAAGTTTGCTTTTGTCTTCCCTTTTGGATCCTCCATCTGGGTTCCAGCAAGAAACATTCATGGTATGGATTGCGGCCCACCAACAGAGGAGCTGACCTGTCTGGGCATCCAGAAAGTGTCTGGCATGGACATTTGTGCCAGGCCCTTTGGCCTAGTTCCCTACCTCTAAATTTCACTTTGTGGTCAGGTGAGACATATGGACAAATAGAGGCTTTTGGCAGCTATGGGCTACTTTACCAAGAGCTGTTGACTTGGGAAAATTCAAAAGCCCTCCAAACAAAGGTTATTTGCCTGTGACATTAGGGTACCCACAAAAATAGACAGTAAAACCCTACTGCTGAACACAATGTTGTGTAAGCATGAAAAGGAAAAATGTTGTTGAGACCTTACACTGCAAATGGACAGCTGACCTTCAATCATGAAGGTAGCATTATACAGATCACTGGAAGAAAGGGACTCCAGAGTTATGCAGAACTCGTAAGCTACACTTTCACTTGCCTATGAAGAGGGCAGGTAGTGGCAGCCTAATATTTGTACACCCCCCAAAATCTACTTGGACCCATGGCCTGCTCCTTGCAGGGAGGGGGCAGCACATGACTAATACTGCAAGCTTGCCACCCTCTAGTGGCTAAGACATCATAGGCCACAATAGGAAGCTATTGCCATCCCTTTGCACAAAAAGCCACAGTTACTAGACAAAAGTACCAATCAAACATTTGTGTCTGTGCTCATAACATGTCATGATAATTAATGTTTAAGTATCTGTATTTCATGCTATTTGTGTTTTATTAGTAGAATTTTAAAAAGACCCCTGGATGCCCTGCCAGTCAGTTGGAAACAAAGCTTGGATGGACTCGAGGGTCGGAGGTGCCACTTCAAAGAAAAATGGATCATTTTACTTCTTACTCTCTCTCTTACCTCCTTCTCCCAGGCCCAGGGACCATTCAAGGAAGAAGTGAGACACATCAGCCAAAGAGGGGGAGTGAATTGATATCACAGTAAATATAGACTGGACTTTTATTTAATCAGCATGCTTGTGTGTGCAAACCTCTCCAACTGGCTTAGGGGACCCTGGGTTGCACAAAAATTGGGCATAGATGCTCACTAATCAGGTTTACATGAATATTGCTAAGATCATTGCTTATGTTTACTGATTGGTTTTCTGTTTTTACTCAGGCATTGATTAGTTTTAGTACTTTTACAAAATAGTCATGGCAATTCAGGCCAGACAAAGGTAATTTTTTTGTCGTTTTGAGACAAAGTCTCCCTTTAGTCCCAGCTGGCCTGGAGCCTTGCTATGTAGACCAGGCTAGCCTTGAACTCACAGAGATCCACCCGCCTCTGCCTCCTGAGTGCTGGATTTAAAGGCGTGTGCCACCATGTCTGGTGACCACCACTTTGTTGTTGCCTTCTGAGCTTGTGGAGACAAAAACAAAAGGGGGAGATGTGGGAGTGTCTGCTCTGAACTTGAGCGTGTGTGAGCTAACATTTCAGCCAGCATGCTTCAGAGTCACGACTTAGGGTCACTGGACCTCTCTGTTTATGCCCAAGAGTTGGGATGACATGATAATACAAAGGCCTGGCATTGGCTGCTAGGAGGTGATGTCACACTGCCTATGTAAATGACCTGTTGCACTGAGTAAATAGGAATTGCACTCTCTGCCACGTGACCCTGGGAATCACTGAATTGATCTCGAGTGTGTACTCTCTTCATAGCCTGTTTCCATGACAGACCTTCCCACAGGTGTGTGCCACCATGCCTGGCCCGGATCACTTTTTTTTTTATGTGAATGAGTGTACTGTCTGCATGTAGGTTTGTGCACCGTGTTGTCCAATGCTGCGGAGGTCAGAAGAGGGCGTCAGATTCCCCTAGAACTGGAGTTAAAGATGGTTCATAGCTGCCATGTGGGTGCTGGGAACCGAACCCAGGTCCTTTGCAAAAGCAGTCAGAGCTCCCAACCGCTGAGCCATCTCTCCAGCCCCCAGATAACTTGTTTAAAAGATTTGTGTATGTGTATGTCTGTCTGTGTTTGTGTGTGCACATGCCTGCAGAGCCAGAAGAGGACATAGGGTCTCTTGCAGCTGGAGTTACAGGCATTTATGAACCAACCCGATGTGAGACTCAAACTCCAGCCCTCTGACAGAACAGTAAGCATTCCTAACTGCTGACCAATCTCTCCAACCCTGCCCCCAGCATCTTTTAAAGACAGGCTTCCCAAGTCACTTTCTGGCCGAAACCTGGGTATTTTCAGCCCACCTGTAAGGGCAAGGTTAATGTATAGTCGTTGTCCACATAGTGGGTCCTGTATGCAGTCTTGACCAGTATGCTAAGAGATTTGCTGAGTATCTCAGTGGTTGCTGGGGTTCAAGAGCTCTACAGGAGCTCGGAGTATGGAAGTGAAGAGTAAATTAGGACTAGGTCAGGTGGCTTCAAAGCTAGCAAGAAACACAGGCCCCCTAGGATGACAGAGGGGTAGTTAGGTTTATTTCTCTTAGCTGGGCCATCAAGACTCAGATGGGGCTATTTCTTCTCCCGGACCTCTGGAACAGAATTGCTGCCCACAAAGAAAAGTGAGGCTCATCAAGGCCAGGGTGAGTAAGTAGGGAACAGTGCAAGATGAGCCTGGAGGGGTAACCGAGACCTTGGCAGTTGAGGCAGAAGCCCTGGGCTTATTTTCCATGTGATAGGGGAGCACTGAAAGGGCTTGAACAGAAGAGTGGCATGGGTTGGCATATCTGTATAGAATCACTGGCCAGCTCTGGGAAGAACAGACTCCAAGTGCTGGGGATGGGTGCGTACATAGCACAATGAAATAGCACCTGTATTAGCAGACACAAGGCCTCAGGCTTGGTCCCCAGTATTACAAAACAAACAAAAATCCTGGACAGCGGGGAGGTTAAGAGAGAGACAGGAAGCCGGGTTAGGGAGGCAGAGACAGGTGGATCTCTGTGAGTTCAAGGCCAGGCTGGTCTACATAAGCGAGCTCCAGGCCAGCTGGGACTAAAGGGAGACCCTGTCTCAAAAAAGACCAAAAAAAGAAGAGGGAGACAGGAAAGTAGACATGAAGCTTCTGTGTCAGTTGGTGTTGAGGATAGCCTCCCAGGATTCTGTAACATTCCTCTAAGGCATCTGCTTTGAGAACCTAGCCATTCTCCTAGGTGGTCAAGGGTTCTGGGTGGCATGGTAGTGAATTTGGGTATCTTGGGTATCGTTCTATTTTCAGCTGCATGGCAATAAAATAGCACTCGTGAGCACTAAGTTGGGAACTTTCATAAGCACGTAATTATCTAACAAAACCCAAAGCACTTAGGTTTGCACTATTAACAAGTGAGAAAATTGCAGCACTGATATATTAAATGCCTTAAGGAAGACTCCACCCATGTTCAGTAGTAGCTGGCACCAAGAATACCCACTCCGGCTGGCAGAGGGAAGATGCCATGCATGGTCACTGTTTACTTCCCAGGCTAGTTCAAAGGAGACATACAAGGCCCAGGTCTTCCATTTATCCAACATTTTTCTCCTTGAGTTGGTGAAGTCTATTAGGGAATACCTTGTGGGAAGTCTTCTGTGAATGTGCACCCCCCCAAAAAAAAACAAAAAACCCGGACTGTGATGTGGGTCAGTTGGTAGAGCATTTGCCTAGCCTAAGTGAAGCCCTGGGTTCCATCCCAGCACCACCTAAACTAGTATGTTGGCACACACCTGCAATCCCAGGATTCGAGAGGTAGTGACAGAAGGATCCCAAGTTCAATGTTACCATTGGTTAGTCATCAAATTCAAGGCCACTCTGAGCTATATGAGACCCTAAACTAACACAAGCTCATAAACTAGCACAAGCTGAAGCAGTGACATCTCTGAGGCAAAGAACTCTATACCATCTCCTATGGGGCTCTCCTAACAGCTTTACTTGCTGCTCCCAGCATTCACCTGGGCAGTCCATTATGGATATGAAGGTTAACACTTGCATGGGCCAGTCTGATTACTGTTTCTCAAGAAAGTGTCTACTTCCTCCTAATTCCTACAGTTTCATAACAGGAGTCTTGCCAGACGCAGGAAGATCGTTTAGCTTCCGTTCCTGTCACTTGGCTGGCTGCTACACACTCAAATCACTCCTTAGGACTTCCTAAGTATGCTCATCTTTTTTGCCAGCATCGCTGTTTTTGCTGCTCTTCTCATCTTCCTATTTCCTATCTGCTTTGCACCCCACCAGCTCACTACCATGGCACTCTGAATGAGAAGCTACCTGGCAGCAGAGACTGGTTCTTCATCCTGGAACTCCTGCAGGCTGACCTATGCACTGTCCTTAGGAAGTGCCAACCCATCCTTGTCATCCCTCCAGCATGTAGCCTGGAGGAAGCTGTCAAGCAAGTCTATAGATTATGGGATGTACCCATAATCTTTCAATGTACCCATTTCACAGAGCTGTTCAGATGTTTCCCCCTCACAACACCCGGATCTGGAGAGATGGCTCAGCCATTACGAGCACTGGCTGCTCTTGCAGAGGACCAAGTTTCAGTTCCCAGCACCAACATGGCAGCTAACAACTATTCAAAACAATTCTAGGGAAATTCAGCACCCTCTTCTGAACTCCGCAGGCATTTCACAACATGGGTGCACTTATATACATGCAGGCAATACACTCATACACATAAAATAATCAGTAAAATATTTTTTTAAAAAAGAAAAAGAACATCCTCAAATAACCCGTACCTCCGGGTCCCTGGGACCCCTAGCACAGTCTTACTGTCTCGGCACTCCACAATCACTATTTTCTGTCAGATGGGCTACCTCCCCTAGTAAGTAGTGCTGACTCTCCACAAGCGCAGGGTTTGTACTGCTGTTCCAGCCTACTGAATAGTGCCTGGCACATAAATGCTCCATGAGAGAATGAAATCTTTAATGGAGCCCCAGGTACAATGCTGTGGTGTCGTATCACTGCTTCCTAAAAAGTGCCAGCCTTTCTCCAAGTGCCAAACACAGAGTAGTTTTATTATTTTATTACTGTATTACCGCCAACAAAGTTGCTCCGTGAATACTCAGAACACATTCAAAGGCAACTGATTATCTCTAGCGAGAGGCTCCTACACATCACCCCATCCTTGCCCACCCCGGCAAAAGTCGGTCAAAAAAGCAGATTCCAACCTTTCTATCATTCAGAGATCCCAGGAGAGGCTTCTGGCCTCCAAGCCCGTCCCTCCTCCCCTTTGCTCCAGAGTCACTTAAGACCTAGGTCTCCTCCACCTCTTGAACCTTTCTGAACACTGTTCCCATTGGGGAGCCGACTCGGCTCAGGTCCCCAGGACCCTAAAGGTGAAATCATTGTCAGGACTCTGAGCCGCGCCAGGCTGGTGGTCCTGCCAGCTCTCCCTGTCTTTTCGCTGCCTTCCGCCAGGATCTTTGCATTGCCCGGGGGCCTTCTCGGCTTTGGTCCCCACGGGTCACAACATCGGGCTCCACTTCCCGGGGCGGTTATTTTCAAGGCAGAGGCCAAGGCCAAGTCTGAACACTGGGTATGCTCCCGCAAAGGCTTCTGGGAATCATATTTTAGCCATACGCCCCATCCCAAAGCCAGTAGGAGGGTTGGAGAGGATGCGGCGCGGAGCCCGGGTGCGCAGGCGCATATCATCATTCTCTTCTCCCATTCTCCCTCTGGGAAATAGAGTCCGGGAATTCGGAGATCTGCAGCCCGCAGACTGGTGGGAATTCCGCTCCGCGATCCCCGGGCACGCGCATGCGCAGTCCGCTCCGGCTGCAGCCGCCGGCGCATTGTGTCCCGCTGGCGTTGCGGTGGCCGCGCTTGGCCGCGGTCTGTTCCTGCGGGCTGAGGCTTCCGGACCGGCGGCCGTGCGGTGACAGGGTGCGGCGGCCGAGCCCTGCGGGACAGCGGCGGGCAGGCCTGGGCGGGAGGACGACGGGGCGGCGGGAGGACGGCGGGAGGACGGCGGGGCGGCGGGAGGACGGCGGGGCGGCGGGAGGACGGCGGGGCGGCGGGAGGACGGCGGGGCGGCGGGAGGACGGCGGGGCGGCGGGAGGACGGCGGGGCGGCAGTTCTCAAGGACACGGATCTCACGCCCAAATTTCCCGGGATGTATGTCCGAGATTGGGACCACACACACACACACACACACACAGAAAGGACCTGCGGGAACGGGTTCTGATGTCGGGGTCCGATCCCGAGTGCTCGAGAACGGGCGGGTCAGGAACCGCTTACAAATCCGAGAGATGGGTATGTGCCAGGTGGGCGCGCGGCCCTGCGCGAGGAGCCTGTGAGCAAGGAGCCCGTGAGCCTTCCTCGGTGGGGATCTGGCCTTTTGGGAGGTGTGGGGAGAACTTTCCCCTCCTCCTTCCCTCTCCTCGGTTCAAGCTGTCCCAGGAAGAAAGACAGCTTAGCTTTAGGGGAAGGGACAGAGAGGGTGGGCGCACTGGGCAAGCACTGCAGCTGGAGCCGGCTCTCTGCAAGAGAAAGTCAAACCGTTAAAGGCACAGGAGAGGAGACGTGGAGGATCTGAGCAGGGGAAGGACGGGAGGAGGAAAGTAGCGTGGTGAGCCGTTCACCCTACACAAGGCAAGGAAAAGTCTTCTTAGAAGCTGGAGAATCGGGAGCAGATGTAGGCCAGAGAACTCACTGCATCCGGGCCCCGAGGACCACCGGGATATCGGGATATGACAGGCTCCTGCCTGACCTTTGACCCTGTCCTCCTCGCAGGCCTGCAGACTCTTCTGAGCAATCCTAGGCTTGCAAAGCTCCCCACCTGCCTGCTCAGCACTTTGCTTGTTCTAGGAGTTGCTCACCAGAGAGAAAGGAATGGCTGTCAGCCACCTGCCGCCCATAGTTCAGGTGAGTTGTGGGGAGTGTTGTGGGCTTCACCCTCTAAACTGTCTTTAAGATTGGAAGTGGATGAGGATGTTTTCCAGACCAGGAGCTTTCCCCTCTCTCCAGTCTCCCCCAGACAACCTGGCCCACTCTGGACAGCAATGAAAATACTCAAAGAACTCCATTTATGCAGGTCAGAATACAGCTCTTTGTATAGAGGACAGCACTTACCCAGTATATGTAAGGCAGTAGGTTTGGTCTCAGCAACACACACACACACACACACACACACACACTCACACACACACAGAGGACATGGTGGCTTACACCAGCAATCCCAGCACTTGGCAGCCTATGGCAAGAAGATCTACAAGTTCAAAGCCAGCCTGGACTACAATAGGGAGCCTGGGCTGCATAGAGCTTAGAGCTAAAAAGCTCTGAACAGTACCAGTCTCTTAAAAACAAGTCTAGACCCTGCTTTGAAAGGAACAGGGGCATCTGGTAAGATTGTTCCAATTCCTTCACATTTAGACTTTTCTGGGAAAGGAATGTAGAAAGCCATCAGGAGAACATATTGAACAGCCGGTGTTCAACCCAGTTACAGCTCACTGGCTCCTCTCTCTCCTCTTAGTCTCACAAGTAAAAGAGCTTTATTTAGAAGTTGAAAGCTGAAGATTGCAAGGGTTCCATGCTGCATCATGCTCGGTGAATGGAATCACAAGGCAGGAAAGGTGGGGGGGGGTGTCACGTGTCAAGAGGAAGCAAGAGAGAGTGCCAGGGATATTGAGTTCGCTTGATAAATACCTGCTTATAATAGCCGGTGCAGTCCTAACCCGCCCCTGCAAGGTATACAGTAATCCCTTCAGTGCTGGTGTCCCAGTGACTACTCACCTCCCAGTTAAGTCCCGTTTTTGCCACCTCTCAACCCCATTACTTTGAGCACCAAGTCTCAGCACATGAACCATGGGGTGGACCTTATCTAAGGGGTAGCACTAGTACAGTTTATTTTATTTCTAGGCTGCTGTCATTTAGTCACCATCCAATAGTCATAGCTTAGAGATAGAAAACATGCCAAGTCTGTGAGTTATGCTAGAAATCAGAAGTGAACAGTGGTTCCTGATAAATTGGTTCATGGATTCACTTCATCCAGTGTTTCTTAGCTCCTTGCCATGTGCCATGGCTTTGGGTACAGGTGACAGAAACCCAGTTGAAGCTGCCCTTAACTAAAACAGCATTTATTGGAAAGATACTAAATTATCTCCCCAAGTCTGAAGGCAAAGATAGAACTGAACTTTGTGGAAGTGGAGTCTGGAATAATCTGAATCCCTTCTCTTTGACCTTTTGCTTGCTTTTCTGGGATTCCAGTTAACCTTTCTAGCTCTCCGGCTTCTTAGACAGCTCAGGGCCAGAGGTATGAGAGCTGCTATTTTTTTTCACATGTTAAGTTTCAGGTGCCCAAGACTCTTTCTGGCTTTGTTCAGAATGTCCAGGGAAGGGAAAAGTATAATCAGAGAAGACATGGTCTTTTTGAGACATGGTCTAATAGCACAGAATGATTGTCTGCATGGGATCCATGTAAGAGGTGTGTGTGTGTGCATGTGTGTGTGCGTGCGCACAAATTGCGGGTAGGGCAGATGAACAGTTGGAAGAAAAACAAGAATTGCTAAATAGCATATAGGGTCATGTATCAATGTGGGCACATTCTGAGATCTGCATCATTAACCCCTTTCATCCTTTGTGACCCCACAGAGAGTATTTCTGCAAACCTTTATGCTCTTCCTAGGTCAGCCATTTACTGTGTCCTCCTGTGCAGTCAGATACAGAAACATGAGACATGAGATTCTGTATAAGAATGAACCCTTGCTCGGCATGGTGGTGCAGGCCTTTAAACCCAGCACTTGGGAGGCAGAGGCAGGTTGATCTCTGTGAATTCAAGGCCAACCTGGTCTACATAGTGAGTTCCAGGACAGTTGGGGCTACAGGGAGATCCTGTCTCAAAAAGACCAGGGGAATAAAAAAAGAATGAACCCTAAGACAATAATTAAAGATAGAGTATGGTAGATGTTAATATTTAATATGGTCATTGCTCTCCTAAGTATTAGATGTTATACAATACTGTGTTACACATTTATACAGTTAGTTCAATAGGTTTGTCTCTACCCCCATTGCCACAAACATGGAAGTGCTGCATTGTGCTGCATAAGACTTTACAATAGCTACTTTCAGTGATAAGAATTTCTCAGCTCCGTTATAATCTCAGGGGACCACATTCATATATGGTCTGTCCTTGATGGGAATAGCAGTATATGGTGGACGGCTGTACCAGATGTTGAGTCCACAGGCCCTGTTGAAGATTTGAGGAAGGCAAAGGAGGTGGAGAGCTCCCTTCTTAGATTAGCAGGCCAGTGAATAGTGACAGTGCCTGAGAGGCAGCTAGGAAAGGCTGGGCTGAGACTACTTATCTTGGTGAGAGGGAGGCTGAGCTGGGCTGATGAGAGAGATGGAGGTGTCAAGGACAAGGCGAATAACCAGTGTGCAGTCTCACAACTCTCTACAACTGCTGTCAAAGTGGGGAACAAAGTGTGTCTTCAATAAAAGCTCAGCCTCTAGGTGACCCTAAGGAGATGCTTAACTTGTCCTGGAAGACCAAGTTCCGACCTGCTAATGACCCTCAGCAGCTGCTGGGGCAGCCAGTCTCTACTGCGGAATATCCCCTGACTGGTAAGAATGGCTCTGCTGTTACAGGACTTGGTGACCTTCAAGGATGTGACTGTCCTCTTCACCCAGGAGGAGTGGGGGCAGCTGAGCTCTGCCCAGAGGACCCTGTACAAAGATGTGATGCTGGAGAACTACAGCAACCTTGTCTCCCTGGGTAAGGTGGGAGTCCCGGTTTGTCTTCACCTCTAGGGATCTTGTTAGGACCCTGAAATTGACATACAGCACACTGGGTTGGAGTCAGGTCACTGAGGATACCACCTTCCACGATGCTGTTTGTCTGTTCCCTCGGTATCCCCGAGCCTCTCCTGGAGTCTTACGTGGAGATGGAGATGTGTTTGTTACAAGTGAGGAGGGGAATTCTTCCAACGGGGAGAGGGGTGTGGGAACAGACTATGTCAGAGCCCAGCCATCTTTCCCTTATGTGAATATGAGTCGCCCCTGGACCTTCCTGTCTAGTCACCATTTCCAGAAAGTTCTGAGGACCAGGTCTCATCCTTGCAATGTTTTTTTATCTCTATCATGACCAGATAAGGACCTTTTTTTTATTCATCCTCCTTCAAAAACAGGACTCTCAGGACCAGATGTGTTTTCGTACCTGGAAAAAAATGAAGAATGGATGTCAGAGGGCGCTCCAGAAGGCATTGGCCTTGGTAAGAACCATGTGTTGGGGAGGCATTGCAAGGACCTCAGTCAGTCAGGGTAGGCATGTTGTCCTGGCAGATGTCACAGGCCTGTGGCCACTTTGTCCGTCCCCTCCATGATGTCTTTTCTCTCCGTGTTTGGCATACATTCATGGTCTGGTTTAGAAACGACCTCCAAGGTCACCTGTGCAGGGTTTCCCCGACTCCCGCATTAGAATGTCTGCCTTGTACCTGACAGTCCAGGGCCTGCTTGTCTCCACAAATGAGAAGGAACACCCCTGGGTGCTCACGAGCTAGTTCTGTGCTCACTAAAGCTCCTCTTTTTTATAGCCAAGCACACATGTCTTCACTCTCTTGCTTCTTTAGTAGGTTCAGCCAAGTTTGTTCAGCTGCCCTCTTAGTTCCAGGCTCTGTGCTAGGCTACAAATCCCCGGGGAAGGCTGGGATTGTCACATACCTTATGATATTGCTCATGCTTGGCACGATGCTTGAACCTAGTTAATGACAGACTTGCTGCCTGGGGACTGAGAGAACATGACAGCTCAGTGGCTGTTACTTGAATAGAGGAGCTCACTGGCATTCGCGGCTCAGACAGGGCTGTGTCTTTCTCCAGCTGTCAAGTATTCTATAAAGCTCACTGCCTTATCTAAGATGCTGTAACACTGCACTTTCCTCTAGTTGTTATAGGCTATAAAATAGCTTTTAAGACCTCTTAATTGATTTTTCATAGTAACCCAGTAAAATAGGAATTTATATTATACAGTATATAAACTACATATATGAATCTGTATGTATGTATGTGTGTGTGTGTGTACACTTTAATGGGAAATATACACATATGTGTACACACACACACCTTAAGTACCTAGGACTCAATATTTGATAAAACTTAAATATTGTAACTCAAAAATGCAGTTAGTATAAAAGTCTAGACGTCTTCAGCTTCCTGCTGGAGGGTATACTCAGTGGTCACCTGCTTGACCAGCAGCATGAGGCCCTGAGTTCAATCCTGATGGTGGGGGAAAAATTCTTCAATTTACTCTCATTGGATTATGAATATTCTCTGGATTTTGTGTTCTGTGATAAGCAAACTCGGACATTTTCAGTGTTTCATTCTTGATCATGTAAGCAATGTTCTAACCAAAAAATGAGAGAGAGACCAAGGAGGAAAATGTGTCCACTCTCCTCCCCGGTGCGACCATCATTTTTATTTCAGCCATTCATTCAACCATTGACCGTCATCAACACTGATTCCTTGATGCATGTGTGTGGGAAGAACTCGAGTATGAAGACAGGCTTGCAGCCTAGCAGGGTTTTACATTCACATGCGAGTGATGACACAGAACCAGTCAGGGCTCAGTTCTTCCAGGGTGTTGTTTTCAGTCATGGAAATAAGTCTTATTTTATATCTCCCAGGAAAGGTCTATAGCTTCCCCTCACTCCGTGTTCTATTAAAGTTGTGTGTGTATGTGTACACATCTGTACACATTAAAGTCATATGTGAAGTATGTGTGTATGGATATATATAAATATTTCCCATTCCAGTTACATATGTGGATATGGATATGTACACATATCTGTCGTGTGTGGTACATGCACACATATGTTGGCTTGCATGTCCACACATGCATGTTCGGAGGCCAAAAGAGGATTTGAGGTGTCTTAGTGTGTCACCTCTACCGACAGGGTCTCACTGAACCTGGAGCTGGATGGTTCCCCACCACCCTCCCACCCCTCTGGAAGCCAGCAGGCCGGATAGCAAGCCCCAGTGATCCTGCTGTCTCAAGCCCCCACAGTGCAGACGTTAGAGTCTGGACGCAGCCTTACCCAGCCTTTTACATGGGTCCTGGAGGCCTGAACTAGGTCCTCAGGCTTGTGCAGGAAGCATTCCTACCACAGAGCCTTCTCAACCCTAAATATGTGGTTTTTAGTAGAACCATTTCCTCGTGTTTGAACCGGCTATTGTTGCTGTAAAGAAATGCTAATCAGCTGGGCATGGTGGTGCACGCCTTTAATCCTAACACTTGGGAGGCAGAGGCAGGCAGATCTTTGTGAGTTCAAGGCCAGCCTGGTCTACAGAGTGAGTTCCAGGACAGCTGAGGCTACAGGGAGACCCTGTCTTGAAAAGACCAGAAAAAAAAAAAGAAATGCTAATCAGGTATGCTTATTCTTTTGTCAGTCTGGGTTCATTTTTAGCTTTCTAATTTATGTTTCATTTCTTTTTAAATTAATTTTTATTTATTTTATGTGTTTGTTTTGTAAGCACACTACATGTGAGCATACTATATATAAGCACACTACATGTGAGCACACTACATGCAAGCACACTACATGGAAGCACACTACATGGAAGCACACTACATGCAAGCACACTACATGTGAGCACACTACATGCAAGCACACTACATGGAAGCACACTACATGTGAGCATACTACATGTCAGCACACTACATGGAAGCACACTACATGTGAGCACACTACATGCAAGCACACTGCACGGAAGCACACTACATGTGAGCACACTACATGCCAGCACACTACATGGAAGCATACTACATGTGAGCACACTACATGGAAGCATACTACATGTGAGCACACTACATGGAAGCATACTACATGGGAGCACACCACGTGGGAGCACACTACATGGAAGCACACTACATGGGAGCACACTACATGCCAGCACACTACATGGAAGCACACTACATGTCAGCACACTACATGTGAGCACACTACATGGAAGCACACTACATGGGAGAACACCACGTGGGAGCACACTACATGCCAGCACACTACATGCCAGCACACCACATGCGAGCACACTACATGCCAGCACACTACATGGAAGCACACTACATGCCAGCACACTACATGGAAGCACACTACATGCCAGCACACTACATGGAAGCACACTACATGTGAGCACACTACATGGAAGCACACTACATGTGAGCACACTACATGCCAGCACACTACATGCCAGCACACTACATGCGAGCACATTACATGCCAGCACACTACATGGAAGCACACTACATGCGAGCACATTACATGTGAGCATACTACATGGAAGCACACTACATGGAAGCATACTACATGTGAGCACACTACATGGAAGCACACTACATGTGAGCACACTACATGGAAGCACACTACATGTGAGCACACTACATGGAAGCATACTACATGTGAGCACACTACATGGAAGCATACTACATGGGAGCACACCACGTGGGAGCACACTACATGTGAGCACACTACATGGGAGCACACTACATGGGAGCACACTACATGTGAGCACACTACATGGGAGCACACTACATGGGAGCACACTACATGTGAGCACACTACATGGAAGCACACTACATGGGAGCACACTACATGGAAGCACACTACATGGGAGCACACTACGTGGGAGCACACTACATGGGAGCACACTACATGGAAGTGTACCACATGTATATGATACGCACAGAGCCCAGAGCGGCCATTGGATCTCTGTGCCTGGAGTTATGGAGGTTGTTAGCTGCCACGTGGGTGCTGGGAACAGAACCCAGGTCCTCTCTCTCTTAGGTGCTGAGCCATCTCTCCAGCCCCCTCATACAGCATTTTCAAATTCTTTTTTTTTTGTTGATTCTCCCCCTTCTCCCCAGCCCCCTGACCCCGCCCCCTTCGCCATCCCCCACAGCCTCCTTTCCACTTTCATGTCTGTGCTCGCCCCCTCCTCTTTGGTGCATCTTTGTTCCCTCTTGCGGTCTCCTTTCTGGTTTCGTAGCCTGTGCCCACTCGCACCCCCACTTACATCCACACATGTAAATGTTACAAGCTAGGGTCCTCATGGGGGAGGAAACGTGATTTTCCTGTTTCCAATTTGTCACCTCGCTTAATATACTTTCACAGTCCACCCATTTTCCTGTAGGTTTCATTTTTCTTTAACAGCTTAGTGAAATCTCACTGTGAATGTGTACCACATTTTTTGATCCATTCATCCTGCTGCTGGACACCTAGGCTGGCTTTCCTTCCTGGCCATTGTGACAGGGCAGCGATGACCATGATGTTCAGGTAGAGAGGCCTCTGGGGAGATGCCTAGGACTGCTACAGCTGGGCCAAATGACAGTTCTGTTTTTACATTTTTTGAGAACCCGCCAGACCGAGTTCCATATGGCTAACTTACACCCACCAGCAGTGGATCCTTGCCAACATTCATTCTTAGGTGGTTATTTTTTTTATCACAGTTAAAGAAACTCATGACAGATATCTTTACTTTTTTAAGTTTCCTGTTCTCTAGGCCATGAGCTAACAGAGCCGGCGTCTAAGTGTGTGCTGGGCCATCTGGGGTAGGGATTTGTGATTGCTGACTACTTAACCCTTACACCTTGCAAAGCATGTAATATTAACCCTCTTTACAGATAACTCAGCCTCAATAGAATTAACGAAGTTGGGCTGATTTAACATCTCTTAAGTAAAAAGTGGGATACGCACAAACTCTTCTGACCCTGAAACTGTTGCTTTTTCTCCCTTTCTCCAAATTAGCTTTAATGCCAGAGAAACCCAAGGAAAACTACCAGGCCCCTTAATTTGAGTAGTTGCTGATGGCGTTCTACTTCCTTGCCTATTTGTTGGTAGCTCTCTGTACACCCATTAGCTTTCAGTTCTCTTTTTTGATGGATAAAATGTACTAGTGTCTAACCATAAGGGGGTTTTCATTTATCATTTTGTTTTTATCTATGTATGTATGTGCTCTGTGTGTGTGTGTGTGTGTGTGTGTGTGATCACTCACATGTTAGAGGCTAGAGGGAGATCAGGTATTGTTCTGTTGATCTCTGCCTTATTGCCTGGAGAGAGAGTCTTGAATGAACCTGGAATTTGCTGTTTGTAGCTAGGCTGGTGGCCAGCAAGCCCCAGTGATTCTCCTGACATCACACCCAGCACTGGGTTACAGGCACATGCAACACAGCTGGGTTCACATGGGTGCTGGGGACCTCACGTTGACACTGCAGGCACTCACTGCTGAGCCATCTTGCCACCCCTCACTTTTATTTTTTTATTTTTTATTTTTTTAGTGTTTTTTGAGACAGGGTCTTCCTATAGTCCCAGCTGGCCTGGAACTCACTATGTGGACTGGGCTGGCCTCGATCTCACAGAGATCCTCCTGCCTCTGCCTCCTGAGTGCTGAGACTCCAGGCATGGCTACCATGCCTAGCCATGTGCTCTTTCTTATTTTCCATCTTAGTGGCATCTGTTTCCTGTTAAATTTAATTGGCAATTTTATTTTCTTTAGAGAATCAGATCATATGTCCATGCTGCAGCATTATTTCTGAACTTGCCATTTCCTTTTTTGTCTTAAGACACATTTGTTCTACATTTTGTACATTGAGTATGAAATATACCAGGTACTTTTTTGGACAATTTTTGTTGTTCATGTTTTGAATCACTGTTTCGTGTAGCTCAGGCTGTTGTCAGAGTCACTATGAAGCCACCGATGACCTTGAACCCTGGATTCTCTGTCCTCTACTCCTGAGCGTTAGGACTGCAGACACATACCACCATGCCTAGCAAAAGTCCCACTTTTTTTTTTTCTTTTCCACTACTGGGGATCAACCCGAGGACCACATTTGTGCCAGGCAAGTATTGTATTGCTCAGCTGTGTAACCAGCCCGGGACAACACTGTGTAAACAGTGGTAAAGATACAATACTCATTCATCCAGCTTGAGAAATGAAGCCCAGCAGGCTGTCCTCAGTTCACTTGACTTTATACCAGGATGTCCTATACTACTTTCTTAGCCCTTTTCTGCTATGACAAAATACCTGAGAGAGATACTCTAGAAGGAAGTGAGGTTTATTTTGGCCCATGGTTTCAGAGGCTCCAGTGCATAACCAGCTGGCTCCGTTGCTTTTAGGCCTATGGTGAGACAGAAACATGATGGAGCAAGGGCATGGGGAGGAAGGCTGCTCATCTCATGGTGCCTTGGAAGCAGAGAGACTGTGAAAACTGCACCCTTCAAAGACACTCTCTCAGTAACCTTATTCCCCAGCCAGATCCTGCCTTCTAACAGTCATTCAGCTATGAACCCCAAAATTACTAAGGTTAGGTCTGGGGAGATGGCACAGTGGGTAAACTCATGGGGACTGGAGTTTGGATCCCTACACTCATGGCAGTGCATACCTGTAATCCCAGGACTGGACGGAGACAGGTGGACCCTGGGGCTTGCTGGCCAGCCAGTCTAGTAAGAAAGCGAGCCCCGGGCTCAGTGTGAGGAGAGGGACTGAGGAAGATACCTGGCTTTGACCTCTGGCCTCCACATGCATCTGCACCAGTGAGCACAGCCATGCACGTTGATATATACACCCCATACACAAATTCACACACACACACACACACACACAAGCAAGCGTGCGTACGCATCACACATCACGTAGCTTTCAAGTCCCCCTGCTTCCACTTCAGAGTGCTTGGGATTACAGGCGTTCACCACCCCACCTGATTCTATGCAGCGCTAGAGATGGAACCCAGGGCTTTTTGTGCATGCCAGGCAGGTGCTTTGTCAACTCTTATTCCTTAATATTGGAAATAAAATTCTTAATATTGAATAAAATCTCCTTTTGAGGATTGTGGTTTTGAAACCATCCCCATCTTCCATCTTGGCTGTTTTCTGACTTGCCCTTTGGCTCCTTTAGTGTCTTCCTTGTTAGCAGCTTTCATCAGCTGCCTGATAACTGGTTCCTTACCAGGCTGCCAAGCAAGCAGGGGAGGGCAGTCTACTTCTAGGTGAGCAACACTCCCTTACCAGCTCCCCCTGCTGGTCCGCTGTGCTGCTCTATTGTCAGAGCAGGGAGCCTTGGTGGATGGGAAGTCTGGGTCTGCCAGGTTGGAAGAGGACACTCACTCAGCTCCTGTGGCTTGCTAAAGTAACCAAGGCCAGTCCTCGTTCTAGCCATCCCCCTGTGGTGACTTTAGAGTGAATGGGGTTGAGTTTCCACCCCACCCTGCTTCTGACCTCTTGACATGGGGGAGTTAGAGCATACTCCTTTCGTCTACTTGGTCATCTGGCTTTTTCTTGTTGATTTAGAGGATTACACACTCTGGATAATGGTACCATCTGTTAACAGTTCTTTTTTTAAGATAGTCCAGTGTTTTGGGGATTCCTTGTCCTCCCGTGGTTAATGCTTGCACTGTTGAAGAGGTGAGGCACAGCATGCATGGAGGTCAGAGAGAACTCTCAGGAGCTTGTTCTCTCCTTCTCCCTTGTTGAGGCAGAGTTTCTAATTGTTCCTGCTGCTGTACTCCAGGCTAGCCCGCCCACGGCCTGCAGGCAGTGCTCCGCCTGCTTCCACCTCCCATCTTGCTGAGGAATGCTGGGATGACAGACGCAAGCCACCACCTTTGGCTTCTATGTGGGTTTCGGGGTCAGGCAGTGCTTTCCCCGCCAAGCGTCTTTTGCCTTCTGGAAGGCGTCTCAAGGCCATGTAGGTCCACTCTTCTCCAGCACCTTTGCTATTTTATCTTTCATACCTTTTCTATGTGGGTATCCAGTTGATGGGGATCACTTACTACAAAGACCATCTTCTCACGGCACTGCCCCCTTTGCCAGGTATCAGCTGACTGCCGGCGTGGTGACGGATTCCGGAGATTATGGAGTCTCTTCTGATGGTCTGTTGGCAACTCTCTGGACAGTTTCGCTTTTTCTCTTCTCTCATGCTTTCATAACACTTTTAATGACTACAGTGTTAATGAGTTAACACTCATCCAATTTCTGCAAAGTTCCTATTGGGATTTTAATAAGAATTTTCCTGAATTTGTAGATTGCAGAGGGGTGGGGATTCTACCATAATCATGATTAATATCCCATCATGATTATGGTAGAATCCTACTACTTTTTAGGATTTTGTTAATTTCTCTGAAATTTTTTGTAGTTTGAGAGGTACAGTCTTGCACATCTCACTGTGCTGTATTTATTTCTAGGTGTTGTTGGTTTTAATGTAATCATTTTGGAAAGATTATTTATTGCTGATGCACAAACTGTTAGTTTTTAAATTTCCTAATTATAGTCATGTCACCTCACAATGAATGAATTTTATTATCTTTTCTTTAATTAATTTCTTTTTTATTTTTAAGCCTAGTCCCATTATGCAGCTCAGGCTGGCCTGGAACTCTTTCTGTAACCCAAGCTGGTCTTGACCTTGTGATCTTCCTGCCTCTGCCTCTTGAGTGCTGGGATTATAGAGTGAATCACTCTATCTCACATAAGCTTTTTTTTGTTTTTTGTTTTTGTTTTTGTTTTTGTTTTTTTGTCTTTTTGAGACAGGGTCTGCCTGTGGCCCAGCTGGCCTGGAACCTGCTCTGTAGACCAGGCTGGCCTGGAACTCACTGAGATCGATCTGCCTCTCCCTCCCGAGCCCTGGGATTAAAGGCTTGTGCCACCTATTGTTGATTGGTGGGGGCTGGGGGGAGGTGTATGCACATGTGTATGTGCACGTGGAGGCCAGAGGAGGACGTCATGTCCTGCTCTATCAGTCTGAATTATTCTCTCTGAATCAAGCTAGGCTGGGGGCCAGCAAGCCACAGCAGTCCTCCTGTCTCTGTTGCCTGACATTTTCTTTTTCTTTTTCTTTTTTTTTTTTGGTCTTTTCGAGACAGGGTCACAAGAGAGCTGGAGATTCTAACTTAAGTCTTCCTGCTTGCACAGCAAGTGCTCTTACCCACTGAGCCATTTCCAGATTTCTTTACTCACTGCTTGCCTTGTACCATCAGATTTATAGAATAATGTTGAGGGGCTGGAGAGATGGCCTAGCGGTTAGGAGCGCCGACGCTCTTGCAGAGGACCCGGGTTCGATCCCCAGCACCCACATGGCGGTCGAGAGCCGTCTGAAACTCCAATTCCAGGAGAACTCCAGTTCCAGGGGAATCTGACACCCTCTTCTGACCTCCGCGGCATTGCACGACACGGGTGCACAAACTTGCATGCAGACAGTACATTCATACACATACAGAAATAAATAAAATTAATAAAAAAAAAAAATTAAAAAAAAAAGTAGTAGTAGCAACTTGCTTATTTCACCCCAGTATAAGGGGGATGTTTTAAATATTTTAGGATTGACTGTGGTGTTTAGTATAGTTTCTGTGGGAACTCTGTTGCATGAAGGGGTGTCTCTTCTACTCCTACATTACTGTGAGTTTTACAGTGACTGGCTCTAGACTGAGTCACACCCTTTCTGAATATCTGAAATATTGATGTGATTTTTCTTCTTTGTTTTATTAATGTGTATAACTGGCTGAAGAGCAAGCGTGACCTTGAATTTTAACTATTTGTGAGCCATTATCCATTTTATGTCACTATTTCTTTTTCTAGTATTGTGTTTAGGGACTTACATTGTCTTCATAAAAGAGAACACCATGTGGTTTTTATCATTTTCAGTGTTCTCATCAGAGTCTACTGGGTTGTGGTAGCTTTATACAGCCAGCTGGAAATGTTCATTTATCATTTCCTTGGAAGATCTTGTACTGAGGCCGGTGTTCTTTCTGAATGTTTGGAAGAATTCACTAGTTATGTCATCTGTCCTTGAAAGTGTCCCTGCCTGCAAGAAAGTTTTAAATTGATGCTTCCATATAGTTCTTAGATAATTTAGATAATTTTTCTTATGTTAATTTTGTTACACAGTTCTAGAAATTTGAATCTTTTGCCTAGCCATCAAATGTGTTGCCATAGAGTCTTCATTGTGTTTTTCTTATAAATCTTTGTGAAATTTGTCTGGATGCTGTCTTTAACACTTAAAGTACTGTGACCTCTAAGCAGGAAAAAATATAAAGAAAATCCACTTGTGACATCATAGTGAAATGACTGACAGCTTCTTTTAGTGATGTGGACTTTGCTTTTGGCTAGATGTATCTTCCTAGGCACCTCTCAATTTTTTAATTATTTATTATTTCCTGTTCTGTTTGATACCATTTTCTAATATTCTAATTTCTTAATAATAAAGCTTTCCTTCTAAATGCAAAAGCTTTAGCTGCGTCTTCTAAGTTACAATTCATATTTGTATTAGCATTTCTCTTTGTAGTATCATTCTGTTCAAAATATTTTCCATTTTTGTCATGGTTTCTTTGACATGTCAGTTTTGTAGAAATGTGTTACTTCTGTCAGATTTACACTTTGGAAGTTACTTCATGTGCAGACAAGTGGACATTGTCACATTAAGTCCCTGGAGAACTGACCCTTTTGACAACATGAAAAGCCTTGAAATCTGTTTTCTATAATAGTATGTGATTTGTCTGATGTTAGTATACATGCACCGCCTTCCTTTTACATGATATAACCTCTTTTCATTCTTTTATATCTTTTGTTTTCATTCTTTTATTTTATTTTTTTCCCCTCAGACTGCATTCTCTCCCTCTACTCTCCCTAAGGAGAGAAGAATGATCATAAATGGCAAGTGGCAGTTGCAGTAAAGCAACACCAAGAGCCAGCTTCACGCTCAGGAGCGAATGCTACGTCTCCTCCTGGTGGTTTCTGGTGCTCTACACAGTCAGAGAAACTTCTATAGAAGTTTCTAACATACTATAGAAATGATCCCTGAAAATATAGTCTTTATTTTTAATATTTCATATTTTTGTATTTCTTTTCTGGGTGGCATTTAGTTGGGTTTCATTTATTAGTTACGAATGTGTGTGGTGTTTCCTGTCTACTTCATTGTTTTAATCATTGGCTTCAATTTTCTTTTTTGTCCTCCTGTCTCTTGGATTAAATTTTTATTTATGTGTCTGTGAATGTGTAAGTCACATGTATGTAGTTATGTCTGAATGTGTAAGTCACATGTATGTAGTTATGTCTGAATGTGTAAGTCACATGTATGTAGTTATGTGTCTGTGAATGTGTAAGTCACATGTATGTAGTTATGTGTCTGCGAATGTGTAAGTCACATGTATGTAGTTATGTGTCTGCGAATGTGTAAGTCACATGTATGTAGTTATGTGTCTGCGAATGTGTAAGTCACATGTATGTAGTTATGTGTCTGTGAATGTGTAAGTCACATGTATGTAGTTATGTGTCTGTGAATGTGTAAGTCACATGTATGTAGCTATGTGTCTGTGAATGTGTAAGTCACATGTATGTAGTGGCCAGTAGAGACTAGAAGAGAGCATCAGATCCCCCAGAGCTGGAGGTACAAGAGGTTGTGAGCCGCCTGACATGAGTAGTGAGGATTCCACTTGTTTTTCTTTTTGGAGATCAGGTCTCACTATGTGGCACTGACTAGCCTACAACTCACTATCTAGTCCAGGGTGGCCTTGAACTCATAGAGATTTCCCCCTGCCTGTGCCTCCTAAGTTCTGGGATTAAAGTTATGTACCACCATACCTGGTCTCTAGCATGAGTACTGGGAAGCCAAATTCAGGTCGTATAGAGGAGCAGCAAGCACTCCTAACTGTTGACCGTCTCTCCAGTTTCATCCTATATTAGCTTGTTAATTTATCTTCTCTTGTCTTTTAGTGGTCAGTATAATATTTAAAACTACTTTTTACCACCCATAATAAATTTCTGCTTTTGATAATTCCCATACAGGACTAGGGGATCTAGCTCTTGCCCAACATGCATTAAGGTATGGCTTCAATCCCAGGACTGCATACACCAGGCCTGGTGGTGGTCACCTGTAATCCCTACTCAGGAGGCAGGAGCAGAAGGATTGGCCATTCAAGGTCATCCTAAATTACATAGTGAGTCTAAGGCCAGCCTGGATGGGACACATGAGACCCTTCTCAAAAAGTAAGAAGTTTCCGCAGTGGTGCTAGCGCCTTACAGCATTCAAGCATTCCCCCACCCCACCTTTTGTGGTGTCTGTTTACTAGATATGTTAATGCTACAAATCTCAAGACATTATAATTATTATTTTATAGAATCAGTATTCTCCAAAGATTTACTTTTTCCACTACTTTTTATTCCTTACATTTCTGTATTTCCAGTGGGACTTCTATCATCTATCTTAGACATAGATGCTTTCATTGTAATGCAGGTCCATTGTTCTCTCTCTCTCTCCTCTCTTGTTCTCTCTCTCTCTCTCTCTGTTTATCTTTTGCAGATTTTTTTTTCTGTGGAAATTCTGTTTATGCTGAAATTATCTGTTTAGTTTGACGATTTTATTTATTTAAAGCAACTTTGTTGCTGAGTTCCATTGTTTGTGTCGACAAGACTGGGTCTTATTTTTGCTCCCTGACATGTAATACAACTGTCTTATCACCAGCTTTCAGGGGTCTTTGTTTTTAGTGGTTTTACTGGGAAGTCCAGTAAAAAGAAAGTCTGGACTTTCTTTTCTTTTTCCATTTTGCTATTCTTTGGCAATTTCACACATATACATGTTTTGATCATGTTGACTGCCCATTCCCCTCTCTTATCACCCCCCCCATGGACTTTATATTTATCCTGCTTAGAGTTTCCAGTGTTTCTCCGATTTCTCTTTTCAGCTCAGGTTCTTTCAAATTGTGTTCATTCCACTCTTTACCTTGCTTACTCCACAACTTCAGTACCACATGTATTCAGTCATTTTTCCATTTCCTCTCTGGTTTTTGTTTTGTTTTTACTTTTGTCCTCTGTCCTTTACCATGGTATCACGGTCCATTTTCTTTTGCTATAACTAAATACAGTTTATTTGGCTCACAGTTCTGGAGGCTGGAAAGCCTGAGGGCCCAGTGCCAGCATCGGCTCAGCCTCTAGTGATCTTGCAGAAGGAATTGCGCAGTGAGGAGGAGGAGATGCATGGACTTGGCTGTGCTTTGTGTTGTATGAAACCCTGCCCTCCCGCCCTCATCTTCTAAAATTACCTCCAAAGACCTCATTTATAAATTCCATCTGCACATGAATTGGGGGAGGGGATTAACTTTGGGAGACCACAGCAGAAGACCCTTTCTGCCGTGCATTTTCTGGGTCACAGTTCTGCTGGTCGGGGTGCTGCACATGTGTCTGCTCAGTTCCTGGTTTCTGTTACTCTTTTTTCGGTGCTGGGACTTCCACCAATTATTTTGTTCCAACTCTGTGACTTTTCTCGCTCCGACCTGCTTTTCTCATGTATGTTAGTCACAGTTCCTTTGAAGTCCATATCATAACTCTGACATGTGAGTTCTGTGGTTCTTTCTCTACAGTCTGTTTTAACTCATTCAATTTCTTAGTACTGCTGGGTTGTGCTGTGTTTCATTTCGTTTTGTTCCTTTCCCTGACACTCTGTGAAGGAAGGCAGTCCCGAGTGCTGTTACTTTCTTTTGAGAGAACATTTGCCCTGACCCCTGGCAGATAGCTAAAATATAAACAAAGCATGTTAACCTCACCAGCAACAGTCAGAGCTGGAGCCTGGCTCACAACGTAAGATTTGTCAACCTCTCCTTTGCCCTCGCTGCTAAGTTACATGTCAGCTAACGTTCCAACCAAGAACTCCAAGTTCTGACTATGACCCTAGTTCCTGAAAGGTCCTAAACTCTAATTTTGAGCTCTGTGGTACCAAATGACTATAGAAAATTTTAGATCTCTGCCAAACTTTTGACCTTTGCCCTGGGAAGCTTAATATATAATCAGATTCTTTGAGAAAAAGCGAAGTATTGGGATCCACCTCTCTACATTTCCCTTCTCTCTCAAATATTAGACTATCGAGTCTGCCTGGGGTGACATGGTTTTCGATGTTTTCTCATTTCAGATTTTTAAATTTTCTGCAGAAATATTGTTTGCCACTGGTCACTATATATTATTCAATCATGAATTGTGTGCTATGTAGTTAGGAGGTGATGATTGCTTCTCTGCTGAAAACATACAGGTTTCTTGTCACTGTTTCTAAAACAGTATAGTTCAGTAACCATATACATTGCATTTGATGTTGTAAACAACCTAGGGGTTAGCTCAAGAACATAAGAGGATATATGCAGGTGGTATGTACATGCTACATCTTTTTACATGAATGACAAGCACCTATGGATTTTGTCATTGTGGGGAATTTTATAATCAATCTCCTACAGGTACCAAGGAACAGTAACAGTGGCTTTTAATTTTGACTGTCTTTGTATAGAGTAAGGTCATATTCTTCTGAGCTCAGGATTCAGGATTTAAGGCTTAAACTTTAAACTGTTCCTTTTTTGTTTTGTTTTGTTTTTGGTCTTCTTAAGACAAGGTCTCCCTGTAGCCCCAGCTGACCTCAAACTCACTATGTAGACCAGACTGGCCTCAAATTCACAGAGATCTACCTGCCTCTGCCTCCTGAATGCTGGAATTAAAGGCATGCACCATCACACCTGGCCGCTATTTTCCTTTCTTTTCTAGGTAGTTAAAGGGATTTTGTAATTCTTTGTGGAAAACTTTCTGGAAAAAGGAAAGGAAGCGTAGGGGCTAGTTTTGGGGGAGGATTTCCAGAGATCTACACCATCTGTGTTTAGGTTCCAGTCCTCCATGTTAACCATTCTTAGCTCAGAGTCTTAAGTAGACTTTAAATAAGAAGGTGGATATTTACAAATGTGTACAGGAAAATGGTATGCAGTCACAAACTCCCCTTAAATAATATCAGGATACTCATGACCCCAAGTCAGAAAGTTGTTGAGCAAGTGTGGCATTATTGTCAGCAGCAAGGGATTATTTGGTCAGATAATACGTGAATCTCCTTTTCCAGTAAGAAGCCTCTTTGAAAGTGAGTAGTGTACTCCTCCCCAGATTCACAGGTTCTCCTTGGAAGGCATACTAGATCTCTAGCATGCTGCTCTGCAGGTCTGCTGCTTTGTCCTCGCTTTCACTCTTACTTATGTCCTCATGGTATGTCTTCCTCATGTACATGTCCCATGACCATGTTTGCTGACATTGATTCTTTGTATGCATTTGAACGTTCCCACTTCATTGGTATAGATGAGCATTCACGTAGCCCAGGTGGCAGTGAAGCTTCTGATTATCTCTCTAAATACTCAAATGAACCTATAAAACCTAAAAACATTGGTGTCAATCTCGTTTTCCTGCCACGTGCTGACCTCTAGTTTCAGGGTTTTGTTTAGTTCACATTGGGGCTGTCATGAAGACATGTCGGTGAGTGAGATTCTTTACCCCCTCGTTTGTTAGCACAGTACAGTCTACATTAGCGGCTCCCTCCCCTCCCTTTTTTCTTTGTTGGAACCCACATCAGCCTCAACCTTGGCAGTGCTCCTCCTTCCTCGGCTGCTGAAGTGCTGGGAATACTGGCACGGACCACCAAGCCTGGCCTGTAATAAGAGATTTTTGAGTTTCAAAAGTCAGATGACTTCTATTTAATTACAAAGAAAATACATATTGTTCTCAGGATTCCAAGACCTCAGACTTCAGAAACCAAGCTCCCAAGCCCACTTGCCTAATATAGAACATTAAATAAACCCCTGATATGGTCCCGTGTTCACTTCTATTGGTCTTTCTCTTCTTGTTATCACTTTGGGAAGTCTTCCCTTGTGTTCCTCTTTGTTAGCATTGTTAACAGGCTCATAATCTTATTTCAAGATATTTTGACAGCATGAAACAGACACTTTTGTGTTTAATATCTTTCAGAAGGGATGAAAATGACCGTGAGTAAGAGCTCTCTCAAGGCAGATGCTCCTCAAGAAGACCCAGATCAGTGGACAACGAAGGAAATATTTGCTGCAGAGAGCCACTGGGAGCCTGACGCCCTGCTGGACTCACAGTGCCAGGAAGGTCAGGGAGTCAAGTTGCAACAACTTGCCGTCCCTCAACAGAGCACCCCATCAGAAGTTAGTGAGCAGAAACACCAGGAGTCTTGGAAGGGCTGCTCAGTGAACTCATTACCTGTTCCAAGTCAGAGATCTCAAACAAACAAAAAAGCCTTTGAATGCGGTGAGTGTGGGAAAGCCTTCTCCAAGAATTCCACCCTTCAGAAACATCAGAAGATTCATACTGAAAAACTTAGCACAAGTCAGAAAACACTTATTAAAGAGAAACGCTATGAATGCAGAGAATGTGGGAAAGCCTTTCACCAGAGTACACACCTTATCCATCACCAAAGAATTCACACTGGTGAGAAACCCTATGAATGTAAGGACTGTGGCAAGGCCTTCTCAGTGAGCTCTTCCCTTACCTACCATCAGAAAATCCATACTGGAGAGAAGCCCTTTGAATGCAACCTATGTGGAAAAGCCTTTATCCGGAGCATACATCTCTCCCACCATCATAGAATACATACAGGAGAGAAACCTTTCCAGTGCAACATTTGTGACAAAGCCTTTGTTTGCAGGGCACATCTCACTAAGCACCAGAACATTCATACTGGGGAGAAGCCCTACAAGTGCAACGAATGTGGAAAAGCCTTCAATCAGAGTACAAGTTTTCTCCAGCATCAGAGAATTCATACTGGAGAGAAACCCTTTGAATGTAATGAATGTGGAAAGGCCTTTAGGGTGAATTCTTCCCTTACTGAACACCAGAGAATTCACACTGGAGAGAAACCTTATATATGTAGCGAATGTGGCAAAGCGTTTAGGGATAATTCATCCTTTGCACGGCATCGGAAGATTCACACTGGCGAGAAACCTTACAGGTGTGGTTTGTGTGAGAAAGCCTTTAGGGACCAGTCAGCCCTAGCACAGCATCAGAGAATTCATACTGGGGAAAAGCCCTATGCATGTAATATTTGTGGGAAAGCCTTCAGTGACCATTCAGCTCTTACCCAACATAAGAGAATTCATACAAAAGAAAAACCTTACAAATGTAAGTTCTGTGGGAAAGCCTTTATCCGAAGCACACACCTCACTCAACATCAAAGGATTCACACAGGAGAGAAACCTTATAAATGTAACAAATGTGAGAAAGCTTTCAACCAGTCCGCAAACCTTATTCAGCATCAGAGGCATCATATTGGAGAAAAATGATACTTATGGAGTTTATATGGAAGAGCAATATTGATCACTAGAGAAAAGAGAATACATGAAGCCGGGAATGGTGGTGCATGTCTTTGTTAGGCCTGGTTTGCCACAAGACTTGGAAGTTATGGCTAGACATCCCAGGCTGGTGCCTGTGAAGCAGCATGCAATCGAAGAGCACACAGGAATTTTCTGCTCCCTCAAGAAACTGTCACTCAGTGACCTCACTTCCTCCTTCCTGCCTGGTTTCACACCTAAAGTCATTTAAAAGCTCTGGCTAGACCTTGTATTGGTGCTGGCTCTTCTCCCACTCGGAGTCTAGCCCCTGCTACTTTTGAGTAAACCTGTTCCGGAGTGCCTAAACCCTGTGTCTTCCTTACATTTCGGGGTTGTACCGACACAAGCCTAACAGTCTTTAATCCCAGCACTTGGGAGGCAGAGGCAAGCAGATCTCTGTGAGTTCAAGGCCAGCCTGGTCTACGTAGTGAGTTCCAGGCCAGCTGGGGCTACAGGGAGATGAGAGAGAGAGAGAGAGAGAGAGAGAGAGAGAGAGAGACCTCTAGCCATTCCATGTCATGGTGAGTTATACTGCACACTGGAGTCGGACTTATGCAGCTTTAAGTGGTATGATCCTCACCATCTAGTTGTGGTTGGAATTGCTGGCCACCTCTTCTGTGACTTTCCATTTCCCTGTGTATAACTGACATTCGATGAGGACCCTGAGGCCATTTCTCATGCTCTCACCCATTCCCTATCCCCGAACATTCCTCTGTAGCTACTGCATTAGAACGGTTCTGCCACTCCCAGATTCTTGAACTACTGCGTTCTGGTCCTTCCCCACCTTTGGTCTGGGTTTCTGAGGTGTTAATTTTGTGTTCCTGGAGAGGCAGTGGGCTTTGAATTTCTGCTAATAGATTCAAAAGTTCATTCCTGCTCCTCCATTGAGACCTTTTACCATTCACTCTGCTGTTCTGATAGTGATGAGAACATGCTAGTAATTCCACAGGTTCTGAAGTGCAGACACCAGCACCATTGGCCTTCTTCGGCCAGGGCGTTATATAGATAGGTCCAGAAGGCTGTGTCGCAGGCTAGTCTTGGAGGCAGGTCTTTCAGTATCATTAATCCTGGTAGAAATCACAGATACATAGTTGTAGCCATGCATTGTCACTGACAGCCCCTGAGACAGTCTCCTTCATACCATGAGGAGTGGAGGAGCCTGTACTATTATGAACTATAGTGTGCCTCACAATGAAGATGAAGAGCAAATCAACCCATTCTATGAGGGACAGTCCCAGTTCCCAGTTTGTGGAAGTGCTGTCCGTAGGATGGGCACTTTCCCTGAAAGTGATACATGTCTGCTCCAACTAAAGAGAGTATTGTCCATCATGGTCAAGTCTAGGTTGATACAAACACCTAGAAGTTTTGGGTCCCTTCAAAGCCCAGTTTTTCTAAGTGTAGCTTTCAGCAAATAAAACCCACCTGTTTGTGGCCAGGTCTCTCATGTTAAGTGACCAGGAACTCATACTTCCTCTCCTGCATGAAATGAGGTATTTCAAGAGGTTACTTGGCACTGCCTGAGCTGTGCGCCCGTATATCAGAACCTCCAGGTTGCATAGTAAACCTGAAGCCCTGCCTATTACTGGTGTCTGCCTTCAGCACAATCCATGCGACCCATCGGATCCTCAACACCCCATACTGGCCTTTACCTTGAGTCCCTGGCAGTTGTGTTTCTTCTTAGTGTTTTGGTTTGTTTAGAGATAGGGTCTCACTTTGTAGGCCAGGATGGCCCAAAACCTACTACATAGCCCAGGGTGGCCTCAAGCCCATGCCAATCCTGCCTCAGCCTCCCAAGTACTCAGCTTGAGAACCCTATTTCTAGGTTTGCTGTTAATATTTTTGTTAGAAGCAGGTGTTCAGCCAAGGCTTGCCACTAGGGTAGGAGCCACCTCTAGCTCGGTGACAGCCTGGGGAAGTGACTGCAGGCTCCTTTCCTCATCTCATTCAGGGTTAGGTCATAAAGTGAGGCCTCTGGCCTTGCTTGTTCACTCATTCCTACCTGGGGAGGCCAAAAAGTAGTAAAAGATGTACCACATGCGCTGGGCCAACTTGAGTAGACTGTGACAGTGCTTGACTGAACAGTGGCTTTATTATGTTCTACAGGACGGTTAGCAGTGGGAGTCACTGCCTGCGTACTGATCTCTAGTTTTCTAATCTCAAGTACTCTGACCAGCTTGGCCGGTCTGATCTGCCTTAGCATCACCTTTGACCCTTAATGTACATTTTTGAGGGTTTCTCCCCTGCGGTGTCTCCTGCCAGCTGATCTGCCTGGCATTAGACAAGATCCCAGCAGTACTGAGAAGGGCTTTTCTCTACCCTGGTGCCATTCTCCCCATGCCCCTGCTCCCACGACTCCCAGGCAGTCACGTCAGTCTCAAGGAAGGTGCTAGAAAGAACGATTCCTCCCATCCCTTGATTTCCCAGTCTTACTGACTGACCACCTAGACGCCCTAACCATGGCAGAAGGACTAGTATTTGGGACTGGCCAAGGTTAGTTTGCCAGTTGTCCCTGTCCCATCTTCAGTAGCTCTCTCCCCCTCCTCTCCATCCTCCACACAGTGCAGAGATGGATCCTAGCCCATGATGCTGTCTCCTGGTGTCCTATCTGCCTGTAACAGAATATGCTGAACTTGTCCAGGCTGTCTGTTAGCCCAGCCCTTACCTGGGCCAGTCAGCTCTTGCTCCAGTGCTTCACCCTCAGTCTTGGAACAAAATAGTCCTGAACCAAATGCCTTTCAGAGAGAAAAAGCGTGACTCACTGAAGCATTAAAAATGTCCTGGGCTTCCCATCTCATCTCGAGCCCTCCATTCCTGCCTTTCCTTTGTCCCGCTTTCCCATGTGCTACTGCAGAGCGAACGGAGACGTGTGGCTCCCCCCTAGTCTCCCGCAGGAGGAGGGAGCTCCGCTTGGCTCACTTCAGCTCCACAAAGTATATTTTTGGTAAGACTTTGAATATTTCCATGCCAGCTGTCCAGTTATAAAAGTAGATTGTTTCTCGTCCCTTCTGGACTCAGTTCAGCGAGCACCAGGCTTGAGAGTACTGACATTTCCCCATGTCGAGTGTGTCACATAGATGCCACACATCACTTTAAAGGAAAAGAAGGTGGTTAATGAATTATTAATCAGAATCTATAAAAAGAAAACATTCCAAGATGTGCAAGCTGCATTTCTGTTGCTTTGTTACCTAGTCGGGTGTCACTGACACATGACCAGAAGCTACGCTAAAACTATTTTCATCTATTTATTTATTGTTTATTTTATGTGTTTGAGTATATCACAGGGTCTCCCTAGAGCCCCAGCTGTCCTGGACTCACTACATAGACCAGGCTGGCCTTGAGCTCACAGAGATCTGCCTGCCTCTGCCTCTGCCTCCCGAGTGCTGGGATTAAAGGCGTGCGCCACCATGCTTGGATATTTTTACTTTTAATTATTTGCATGTGCACATAAATGCAGATTCCTGGTAGGCCAGAGATGTTGGATCCCCTGGAGCTGGAAGTACAAGCAGTTGTGAGCTGCCTAATGCAGGTGCTGGGAACCAGACTTGGATTCTCTGCTAGAGCAGTATGTAGTCTTAAGCACTGAGCCATCTCTTCAGCCTGGTGTTTTTGTCTTTTTCTGAACAGTCTGGTTCTCTGGTTTCCCAGAATAACCATTCTGACCAGCCTGGTCCCAGAGCGTGGAGTCAGTGCTCAGGCTGTGGAATCCAGACTTGGACCCCAGCACTGGGCACCATTGTAAGATGGCCGATCCAGTGTAGCCACAGAAAGAGACTGAAGAAGCTCAGAAAAACAAGCTTAGCACAAATCAAATCAAAGCAGGTTTTCCACACCACATACCATATTTTTTTCCCCATAAGAAAACCTCTTTTCAACCCTGGTTTGGCAAAGTGCAGAGTTCAGATTGTTGTCCAACATGAGCATGGGAACCACAGGTTCATGGGCAATTCTGAATCTGAAAGCATGGCCTCATAATCCCTGCAAATCCTGGACCCATACAATGAGAGGGTTGTTGGCTGGGATGCCTATTTTGGATGTGTTTTGAATGAACAAATCAAGTAATGGCTAGAGAACTAGGGGAAAATAATCATGTTTGATAAGTAGTATATTAAGCACAATGTTCAGTGGTTCTGTATGTAATGCAGTCACTGGCTTCACGAACCTGACACGGGAAAGACATGTATCATAAAAAGAAACACAGATGGTTAACAAGTTACTCTATGTGGGATAAGGAACTGGAGCAGGACACTTAGAAAATAGTTCTTTGTGTGCTGGTTCTCTGCTTGAGTCCAGAGAGGAAGTGTTCACGTACGAAGTTGCATGAGGGGCTGAAGAGAAGGCTCAGCAGTGACGAGCATGAGCTGCTCTTGTGGAGGACACGGGTTTGGTTTTCCAGCCTCTGAAGGTACTACACACAGAAGTGTACTTACATACATGCAGAAAAACACTCATGCACATAAAAACATTTTTAAGGGAAATTATGTGAAATGAGTTTCTTACCTACAGGTGCAGGGGACAGAATAGGTCTTGGAGTGATGACAAGGTGCGTTCACAGGGCTCTGGAAAGCACCCAGGGAAGGAGTCTCCTGATCTCACTGGTTATTCTATCTGCCAGTCTTCATATGTTTGTGTGTGTGTGTGTGTGTGTGTGTGTGTGTGTGTGTGTGTGACCATGTTTGGCTTTTTATCTGGGGTTTGAACTCAGGTCTTTATGCTTGAAGGGCAAGTGTTTTGCCTACTGAGCTATCTCCCCAGCCCTGGTTCACAGCCTTCAGCTCACCTCTTCCCTCTCTTCCTTTCTTTCCTCTCCTAAAGTATAATACTACATAAGAGGTTTCTGAGAATGCTAGTGCACCTTCTTTTGAGAGAAAGAGGCTATTTCAGTGAATGAGTTTGCTACACTGTTCAGATAGAGAATTCTTTTTTATATTTCATTTATTGTTTTTAAGTGTACGAGTGTATTGCTTGCATGTAGGTAGGTGTGCCCATGCCCTGCAATGCCTGCAGGGGTCAGAAGAGGGTGTCGGATCCCCTGTAACTGGAGTCATGGACCATTGCCAGCTGCCATGTGGGTGCTAGGAAATGAACTTGGATCCTATGCTAGAGCAGTCAGCACCCTCAACCTCTGGGCCATCTCTCCACCCCCATTGTTTCTTTGTTACTGATTGTTATTGTGCAATTGTATATGTCTATGGTATGGGAAGAGGGGTAATTGTGTGTACAGGTCAGAGAACAACTTTGTAGAGTTAGTTCTATCCTATCTTTATGTGGGTTTGGGGATGGAGCTGAGGTCAACAGCTTGTGCAGCAAGCACATTTACCCACTGAACCATCCTGTCAGCCATAAAGCATTATCTAATTACATATTCAGAAAAGATGCTTCTGAGAATGCAGCGGGTGGGCACAACTGAGAACACTGCTCTCAGGAGATGAGTGTGTCTTCCACACACAGAGACATGCACACAAAGTGCTTCCTAAGGTATTCTCAACACAGCAGCCAAATCTGATTCACTTAATTTGTCAGACCACCTCAGTCCTCTCAGGAGCCTGCAGTGAATCAATCCAGTGTCTCCTAATCTCATCCACAATACAAGTAAATCCATAATTATAATGGCTTCATGACAGATCTCACTGCCTCATGTGATGGTTGGTTTTATGCACAGACTAGTCAGGCTGTGGGACCCAGTTATTTAAACACTGTGCCAGGCATTTCTGTGAAGGCATTTTTGTGGATGTGGTTAATATCTACAACCAGTTGAGTTTTAAACAAAGGAAATTATAGTTAATCATATAAATAGACTTTATTCAAATGGTTGAGGGTCTTGGGAGCAAAAATTCCAGGTTTCCCAAAGAAGAAATAAATTCTGCCTCAAATCTCTAGAATTTCTTTTTTTGTTTTTTTGGTCTTTTCGAGACAGGGTCTCCCTGTAGCCCCAGCTGTCCTGGAACTCACTCTGTAGACCAGGCTGGCCTTGAACTCACAAAGATCCGCCTGCCTCTGCCTCTCAAGTGCTAGGATTAAAGGCATGTGCCACCATGCCCGGCTACTAGCATTAATTTCTAAGCTTTGGGCCTGTTGCCTATCTTACAGAGTTTGCGCTTGCCAGCCCTACAATCATGTAAGCCAGTTCCTTTATTTTTTAATATTCTATTATTATTTTATGTGTATGAATGTTTTGCTTGCAAGTAAGTGCACCTGTGTCATGCAGTACCTACAGAGGTCAGAAGAGGGCATCAAATCCTCTGGAACGGGATTTAAGGACAGCTGTTAACTGCCACGTGAGTGCTGGGAAGCAAACCTGGGACCTCTGCAAGAGCAGTCGGTGCTCTTAACTGCTGAGCCATCTCTCCAGCCCCTAAGCCAGTTCCTATAAATAATATCCTTGAACATTATGTGTAAATATTGCTATAGTTTAATGTGTTTCTCAAAGTTCACATATTTCAGACAAAATACCCCAGTGCAAGAATCCAGAGATGGGAGCTTCAAAGGTAATTACGTCAAGAAGACTCTGCATGCAAGAGTGGATTGATGCTTTTCTCATAGGAGAAGGTTAATTATCCTGGGGGTGATTTCCACATAAAAAAGGAGAGTTTGGGGGCTGGGAAGAGGGCTCAGTGGTTAAACTTCTGCTATAGAAACATGAGACCCAGCGTTCAGATTCCCAGAACCCAGTAAATTCTGGACAGTCAGGACAGCCACCCTGTAATTGCAGCCTCAGAAGGTACAGATGGGATCCACAGACTGCTGCTCAGCCATATTGGTGAATTTTGGGTTTGGTTGAGACTCTGCCTCAATGAATAAGGAAGGTAAAGAGCAATCAAGGATGGCCCTCGACATTCACATCAGGCCTCCACATGTGCATGCACAGGTCTACATGCACCCTCACATGTGCATGCACACACGTCTATATGCACCCTCACATATGCTCCCCCCAACAAAAACATACATATTCACTCACACACAGACATAAAAGGGGGAAAAGGGAGCCAGGCGTGGTGGTGCACGCCTTTAATCCTAGCACTTGGGAGGCAGAGGCAGGTGGATCTTTGTGAGTTCAAGGCCCGCCTGGTCTACATAGTGAGCCCCAGGCTAGCTGAGACTAAAGGGAGACCCTGTCTCAAAAGATAAAAAAAAAAGGGGGGGGTAAGTTTGGCTGTCTCATGCCTTTCTCTTCCTCTTCTGCTGTTCTCTGGACATGTCCAAGTCTCCCGAACTAGAAGAAGTAAATTTTTTCTTTACGTTGACACACCTAGCCGGGCATGGTGGAGCACGGGCCTTTAATCCCAGCACTTGGGAGGCAAAGGCAGGCGGATCTCTGTGAGTTCCGGGCCAGCCTGGTCTACATAGTGAGTTCCAGGACAGCTGGGGCTACATGGAGACCCTGACTCAAAAACAACAAACAAACTGACACATCTATGTGTGGCATTTTGTGAGAGGTACTCAGCTTTCTGCTTCTGTACAGACCTCTGACTCACCAGCCCTCCCATCTCACAGCATTTCCTTCCCCAGCCTGATCCAAGTCTTTTTACTGGGCCTCACCCACAGCAGCCAGGCCCCAGCTCCAGGGCCTCTGTATACACTGCCCATCTGCCCGATTTCTCTCCTCTTAACTATGCTGTTCTAGGTTTATTTCTGTTGCTGTGATAAAATACCCTGATAAAAAGCAATTTTGGGGAGATGGGTTTATTTCAGCATGCAACTCCAGGTTACAGTCCATCACTGCGGGGAAGTCAAGGCAGGAACTTCAAACAGCTAGTCACATCACATTCATAGTCAAGAGCAGAGAGAAAAAACTGGATGCACGAATGCTAGCTTGTCATTGGCTTGATTTCTGCTCCCTTAGGCAGTTCAGGGCCCCCTGCCCTGGGAGTGGTGCTGCCCATAGTGCGATGGGTTTTCCCACATCAATTAGTTTATTAAGACAATCCTCCATAGACACACCCACAGGCCAATCCAGTGTAAACAAGCTGCCATTGAGACTCTCTTTCCACATGATTCTAGATCGTGTCAACTTTCCAATTAAAGCTAGAAATCATATATGGCTGTGGTACACTACCCACCTTCTTATCATAATCGGGCCCTGGAGACTTTCGAATTTCCAGTCCATTTCCTCTTGCTTCCTCTCGTCCCTTCCTCTGCTACTTTCTCTCTTTTTTTCTTTTCCACCCTACTGATCACTTTCTAGCATGCTAGGTAACTTACTGGTTATCTTTTGTTTATATGATACATTGTTTGCACCACCAAGTTGTAGATTCAATGAAAGAAACTATCCATGACTATCTGGCCTCTGATGTATTATCACTGTGTCATTTGATAAATCATCAATAATGCTGATGTGTCCTATGTGATGTGTGAAGATCAAGCTCCCAGGGTCCTTGGTAGAATAACAGTGAGCAGTCAGATGGGGTCAGTGTGTATGGGGACTGTGGAAGGGAACTGTTCAGCTGTAGGGGGTGGTTAGAGTGGTGGATCTCCATGGGAAAAGTGTGACAGGACTAGGATCGTTAGTCTCTGGCTGACACGTCAGAAAAATAATTCAGAAGTTGATACTATATATAAATTGAATATCCAAGAGTTCCAATATAATAATTTGATGAGCCAGGTATTGTGATGCACACCTGTAATCCCAGTGTTCAGGAGGTAGAGGAAGGAGGATACATAGAATTCAGTCAGTCTCAGCTTCCTAGCAAGTTTGAGGCCAGCCTGAGCTACATGAACACCTGTCTCAGAAACAAACAAAAAAGTATAACCTGATGATAGGTAGTCTAGCACATTGTTTCCATGAACAATGCCTAAACCAATGAGCCCTCCCTGCTATTGCTGCTTCTGAGACTATATAGGTAAATATTAGAATGAGTCACAGCCAGACAGCGGTGCTGAGAGAAGGCCAGGACCACAGCAATGGGCACAGTACATGGTGCCATGGGATGGGCTGTTTTGATTCATGAGTAGAATGGATAAGAGACACCGGAGAAAGACTAGTTAGTACTCACCCCTAGCAACCACTATGGACTCAATGCTTTTGTCTTCCCCAGATGCTTATATTGAAGTCCAAGTCTCCAGTGTGAAGGTTCTTGAAGAAAGGCCTTTGGGAATGGATTGTGTCTTCAGTGGCTGTGCTGGACAGCTTTTGTTTTTTTTTTTGTTTTTTGGGTTTTTTTTATCTTTTTGAGACAGGGTCTCCCTGTACCTCCGGCTGTCCTGGAACTCATTACTGTAGACCAGGCTGGCCTTGAACTCACAAAGATCCGCCTGCCTCTGCCTCCCCAGTGCTAGGATTAAAGGCGTGCGCCACCACGCCCGGCGCTGGACAGCTTTAATTGCCAACTCAACACACTTGGGTTGGGGGAGCCTCAATTGGGGAACTGCTTCCATTGGACCAGCCCATGGCCATGTCTGTGGGTATTTTCTTAGTTGTTGAGCGATGTGAGTGTTGTCACCACTGAGCAGGTGGTCCTATATTGTATAAGAAGCAGGCTTAGCATGGGCCGGGAGATCAAGCCCATAAGCAGCGTTCCTCCATGGCCTGTGCTTCAGCTCCTGCCTCCAGGTTCCTTCCCTGAGTTCCTTCCTTGGGCTCCCTGAGTGATGAACTGTGACCTGGGAGATGTGAGATGAAAAAACACTTTCCTCCTCAAGTTGCTATTGGTCAGAGTGTTTGTCACAGCAATGGAGAAGCAAACTAGAACAGTGGTTCTCTCATAAATGGGATTACTCCTCTTTCTTATAAGACCCTAGAACATCCCTTGGTCCTCTGCCCTGGGAGGACACAGAGATGCCAGCTCTGAACCAGGAAGTCGATCCTCTCACCCAACACCCAACTGGCCCACACCCTGAACTTGGGCTTCCCAGCCTCTACAGCCATGAGACATGTCTGACGGTTACAAGCCACTCAATCTACAATGCTGTGCCACAGCACCACAGCACACTCTGTGCACAGGGGAAGAGGGCTCAGTCTCCTAGTCCAGTCTTCTCACTATCACTGCCTAACTTACCTGCCTTTCTTCATACTTGGCCTCTCCCCTCCGGAGCCTTGGTCTTCCTTGGTTCCTACTCTTTGCATTTCTTTATGCTTTTCCCTACTAACTAAGACTCACAAAGCTACTTATAAGGGTGCTTGTCTAGCATACACAAGGTCCTTGGCTCCATCACTAACCCCGATTAAAAGTGCAGTTACTTCATTGCCAAAGCTTCTCTTGATAACTATCAGTCCTCTGTTTCTGCCCATCTAACACCTATTGCAGTCCCCGCCTCCAAATCCGGACGGAGAAGATGAAAACTATACTTTGGAACTTTTCTAATTTAGAAATAAAGGCATTTATTTATATATATATAAAGAGTATTTCTTTTTTTGCTATTGATTTGCTTTATTTCTCGAGACAGAGTCCATGTAGCCTAGGTTGGCCTTGAACTCACTATGTAGCCTAGCTTGGCCTTGAACTCACTATGTAGCCAAGGCTGGCCTTGAACTACTTGATCTTCCTGCTTCCACTTCCAAAATGCTGAAATTACAAGCATGGGTCACCATGCCTAACAGTAAAGAGTGTTTCTGAAGCTGTTTTATTCTGTAAGGTGATGGCAGAAAGGTTTACTTACAGTAGAATATTTTATTACATTTTAGAAGGAATTCTGCAAACTGATGAAAGATGCATTGGAAAATTAAATCTAACCTTCTGGAGGAAGACTACAATTTTTTTTTTTTTTTTTTTTTTGGTCTTTTCGAGACAGGGTCTCCCTGTAGCCCCAGCTGTCCTGGAACTTACTCTGTAGACCAGGCTGGCCTTGAACTCACAAAGATCTGCCTGCCTCTGCCTCCCAAGTGCTAGGATTAAAGGCATGTGCCACCACGCCTGGCAGATTACGATTCTTAAAATAGACCACTGAATGAAGTGAGAGACATTATGCATAATGAATTAATAGAGGTAAACATCCAAGATGCAAAGATGTCATAGATGTGGCAGTTGTAATAAATGCAACAAAAATTTCACACTATTGAGAAAGTAAACCTGTAATATAGGAAAGCTTTCCTATGCAAGTCTCAGCCCTCCCCAGAAGTGAAGAGGTTATGAACAGGTAGGTAAAGCTTATATTAAGATGCAACCTTGCTCTGCTTTGGGGAACTTGCACTGGATAGAAAAACTGTAATCGGAATAAACATTGACTAAACCTCCAACCTAGAGCTCTACTTTTGCTGAACTTTGGGAAATATATATCAGGAGGAATAACTCAAAGACAAAAAAAAAGTTCACAAGTTTGAAAACAAATACCACAAAACTTTATTCAGAGGTTCAGTTAGACTGAGTGGACATCAACTATTTCAAAGCTACACAACAGAAACCAAGCAGGAGACCTCAGGGAATAGCCAGGCCCAAAGTGAAAAACAGCAATGTTCAAAGGTAGGGATTTCATACACATGCTGACAGATGGAAGAAGGCCTTGCATAAGCCACCCATTTGTATAGACTGGAAAATTCAGAAAGGAGAGAAACCTCATGAATGTGAGAACTATGAGAAGCCCCAGATGACAGAGGAGGTACCACTTCACACAAAAGCAGCCACATCAGTTGACTGCATGTGAGAAAGCCATAGGAGGAAGGTAGAACTGTGTTTCGAGGAATTCCCACCTGAGACGCAAGGAGGAATGAACAGGGGCGTGGGGACTTCGGCAGGAAGCCAAGTCTGTGTCGGTAACCCCAACTGATGAGGAATTATGATGCAGTCAGTGCGTGTGATGTTTAATCTTGGTGGTCTACTTGACTGGATCTGGAATCAACAAAATGCAAACTAACAGGCACTCCCGTAAGGGATTTTCTTGATGAGGATGTGCAGTGGGAAGATCCACAATAAATATGGGTGGCATCTTCTGGTGGCAGCCCAGATAAAAGGACATGAAGAAACTGCTTTTGGCCTGCTTCTTTGATGAAGGAAGTTTCAAGACCACATGATGTTGAGTGTGTGGTATAATGTAATGGGTCTGGGGTCCCGCACCCAAGGTCGGGATCTCAGATTGTGCCCCATCCCCCATTAGCACTCCTAAAGCATATGTAGACAGAAATCCCATCCTGAAATATTGGGAGGGGGAGATAGGTAGGTGCAGAAAAACCCTTCTGGACTTGTGGTTGAACTCAGGGATTGTACAAAACAAGCAAGCAGGCAGGCAGTTTATAGGAGCCAGATTTCTGCTGTTATTAGCAGTAATGATAGTTTCAATACAACACCAACATGTCTAGCCATCAGTGCCTCCAGCCTCCTGATGTTCTGGAACAACAGTGTTCCAAGGAAGCAGTCTGTTTATTTTTAACCTGTCAGTAAACTTCCACCTCCTTTGTCCGAAACACAGATTCTTTCACGGTGACAATTACCAAGTATCAAACAGTATACTCAAAGCAGTAATCTTTACCTACCGTATTTCAATTATGATTACTTATTACTCTTATGCAGGTTTAAAATGAAAAAAGAGCAGCCGGGTGTGGTGGCGCACGCCTTTAATCCTAGCACTCAGGAGGCAGAGGCAGGCAGATCTTTGTGAGTTCAAGGCAGGCCTGATCTACAGAGTGAGTTCCAGGACAGCTGGGGCTACAGGGAGACCCTGTCTCGAAAAAGACAAAAATAAATTAAATAAATAAATAAATAAATAAATAAAATGAAAAAAGAGCAAATGGGATGGAAAGAAATCCAATATATGTACACCTTGGAAAAGAAAAGAGCACCCGGAAATGTAAAGTAACAGCCAAGGTGTAATTGTTATGGAGAAGCCTCCTGCTCTGCATTGGATCAAGGTCACAAAAACTTCCAATCTGTGAGAGAGCTTAAGGAGTTTCCCCTCTAGGAAGCAGCTGTTTATGAAAGTTGCTGCGAAGGTGATCCCAGCAGGTGAGGGTCCATTCCGAGCTGGCGGTCTAACTTGGCAGCACAGTCTACAAGGTATTGGCTTTGGAGGCATGAAAGATGCTAGAGTGAAAGCGGAATCTTCCTCCAAGGTTTCAGAGAGCTGGTGAGGCCAGTGTTAGGGGCGTAGTTAGCATATAGAACTTGTGTGAATTAGAAGTAGTTAGGATTAAACTAACAGTAGATAATGTGTGAAATATTGCAACCTTAAAGAAATTAGCAATGTTAAACTTAGCTCAGCAAGAGGCCTGCTCCAGCTCAGGGCTGCTTTAGAGATAAGCACTCAGCACTAGGCCGGCCTCAGAGGGGCAAAAGACTGACCGTACTCCATTGATTAGGTGGCCAGAGGCGCCATGGACACAAGGACCTGATAACCAGTCCTGGGTCCCCCGCCTTGACAGAGGCGTGTCCCCAGACAGGAAAGAAAACCACCTGCTATGCAGGGGGACCCTAGGCACAAGCCTGAGATTAACACCTGAGACCCAGTGTGCCACACAAGCCCAGCTGCGGCCTATTTAAGCTGGGAAGTGTAGAGTGACTTTGCTCTCACTTACCCCTCCACCCCCCCACACCCTGGGGGACCAGCTGTGAGATGCCACTGTGAACCTCTCAGCTGAGAACACCCGGACATGCTGCCCCTGTGACACCAGTTCACCTGAAGTGCATGCTGACCCTGCTGGCCACTGCTGCTGCCTGGACCAGCCTATCTGAGCTGCCACAGCCCTGGTCTGAGAGAGATCCACTTCAACCAATCAACTGGCTTCTTGGAACTCCCTAGTGTGGACCCACTCTGTCGCTTCCAAGAGGCTAAGAGAAAGCCATGTAGGCGAGCAGCCTTGGGTAGATAGGCTAGGACAGGACAGAATTAGAATTACAGAATTAACCTGTGTGGGAATTAATAAAATTAGATTGTATTGTAATATGTGTGTCCTGGATTCCTTTGGACTTAGCCCAGGCTAGTCCATGCTCATGGCAGCCAGACATGTGCCTGTGCAGGAGGTGCTGAGTGGTGTGGGAGAGGATAGGAGGCCATTGTGTGAAGATGTAAAAGTGAGGCCTTCCCTTCTGGAATGGGAACATATGTTCTGTATCATTGTATGTTGGCAGCATATAACTTATTTTACAGGAGGTTACAGAAGAGACTTTGGACTTTTGAATAGTGTTAAGACTCTTAAAGGCTATGGGGACATTTAAAGTTGGATGAAATGCAGTTTGCTTTATGCTATGGTCCTGAGTCTATGGGGACCAGGGAGAAGAATGTGGTGGTTTGAATGAGAACGGCCCTCACAGGTTCCTGTATTTCACCACTTGGTCCCCTGTTGATGGTGGAGCCATGGGGGGGGGGCGGTGGAACTTTTAGGAAGGACAGCCTTGCTGAGGGAAGTTCATCACCAGGAGCAAGCTCTGAGTTTAAGTCTCAACCCTGTCCAGTTTACCCTCTCGGCTTCCCATGTGATGAGATGTGATCAGCCAGCTTCCTGCTCTGGGCACCTGCTGCCCTGCCTTCCTGACCATTACAAACTCCTCATCTGGAACCATAAGTCAAAAAACTTTTACTTCTCTAGGTTGTTCTTGCTCATAGTATTTTATCACAGCAACAGGAAGGTAACTAATACAGTGTGGAAACACAAATCACTCCAAGTCATAGACTAAAGAAAACTACACAGATTTTTTTTAAAAAGTGGGAAAGTTTTCAACTAGAGATTAAAAATCACTGTATATATGAGAACCAATACCAGGAGAGACATGAAGAAAACCTCCATTGACAGGTCAGAGCTCACTGGCTGTGGAAGAGATATCACATGGGGAAAAATGACATTCATGGAAAAGTGAAGTGGAAAAAGCCTTCTCAAGAGGACACAGACAAGACTTCTGAGGAATCACACGGCACAGAGGCCTTAGTAATGAGCTTCAGAAAGCATTTATCAACGAATGAAATTTCGAGCTTCAGGTTGTGAAGAGACACAGGAATACACAAAATGAGAAGCTGTTTAGGAGAATATTACAGCAAAGGGAAGCCCTGTTGACTAACAAAAGATACTGAAACATCTCATCTCAAAGTCAAAACTCACCATGCATCTGTCCATTGTTGAAAATGTAGCAGTCTTTCAAAATTAATTCTGCACATTAAATACTGAAGAACTGACAATAAGTAAAAACAGGTAACAATACATTTACACAACAGGGAAAAAAAAAATCTAACTAAAATATCAGCTTCTTGTAAAACAAGATGAACGAGAAGCAAAATCTGTGCCTGGTATTCCACCCTTACTCCCCATGCCTCATGTCCACCTTTAGGGGGTTTCTCCCGGAACATATTAGGAAAGAAAAGCTTTTATAACCATACTAAGTTGTGAACTTGGAATTGATCCTCACCAGAGACAGAGGTCTGTCTGTTCCTGAACTATCAGAGCACAACCCAACCCAGCCATCAGAGTAGCGGCAAGCACCACCCTGTCCCTTTATTCTTGCTAGGACACTAGTGTGTTGGAATTTTGTAAGGTTGGGGGCAATTTAAAGGAATATGTACAGTAGTGGGAGCCAGCCCACCCCTCTTTGCCTCGGGCTCAGCCTCTGTTCCCGGCTCTCCCAGAGCCGTAATCCAGAAAATGGATTGTCGCCTAACACTAGGTTTCCTCTTGTGGAGACTGCACCCCATCACTCAGCTCTCCCTAGATCTCATGCCGGGGTCTCCACATTCTGACACACAGCTCAGACCTCAGGTTATGGTAGTGAGTGGGTCAAAGGAAATCTCACCCCACCCGGCCAAGCCCAGGCTTACATGGTCTTTGAACCTCAGCCCAGAGGGAATTGGTTTAATTCCTCTTACCAGGTAGAATCCTGGCACCGGTGTTTCCTACCTTGGGTAGGAAGTCTGGTCAAGCAGGGAGGAAGGATGAGGCTGACCCTGCATAGGAAAGCAGACCTGCAGGGGGAGGGGCCTAACTTTCTGAAGGCCTGCCCATTCATGATGGGCGTGGTCCCCGGAGTTCCTAACCCCGGATTGGTCACTCTGGGCTAGGACTGTTTATGGCTTCCACTTGCAGCCCAGGGAAGAAGGGAAAGGACTGTGGCTATGCCACCGGCTACTTGGGGTCCTCCAGGCTTTCGCTCTTGGGCGGCTCCGCCACGGTGGAGGTCGTCTTGAGGCTCCGCTTCCGCTTCTGCACGTTCTGCTCCGGGTGGAACAAGATGACGTAGGTTTTGGGCACGTAGAGCATGCCGAGGGACACTGATGCGCTCAGGCTCAGGGACACAGTCAGTGTGGTGGTTTGGATGTAGATCTAAGGGGTGGAGACGGAACAGGGGGATTCAGCTCTGTTCTTTCCCAACCCCGCCCTCATGCAGTCACTAGAGTCAGGTGACTAAGAACAAAGGAAGAAACACCTGGAGGCCAGAAGATGTGGCAGTCACAGTGCAGGAAGGGGGTGGAGTGACCGACCAAGTGGTTCTTAAGAAGGAAGAGTCAGCCAGAGAGCTCAGTGGGTAGAGACACTTGTCCCCAAGCCTGGCTACCGGAGTTGGATACCTAGACCCCAAATGGTAGAAAAAGAGAACTGACTCCTCCAAGTTGTCTTCTAACTCCACAATTCACAGTGTGGCCCATGGATGTGTGTGTGTGTGTGTGTGTGTGTGTGTGTGTGTGTGTGTACACACACAACGTAAATAAACAAAAAGAAGAGGAACTGCAGAGATGTCTCAGAGCTTGAGAGTACTTGTTGCTTTGAGAACCCAGGTTCAGTTCCCAGCACCCACACTGTCATGTCCTCCTGTAAGTCCAGTTTCAGAAGATTGGACACCCTCTTCCGGCCTCTGTAGGTACCTGCATGCATATGGTGCACATATAAACAAGCAGGCAAACACACATAAACATAAATAAATATTTTTTTAGGGGCTGGAAAGATGACTCAGTGGTTAAGAACACTGGCTGTTTGTGCAGAGGACCTGGATTTGATTCCAGCACCCACATGGTGGCTAACAACCATCCATAACTCCAGGTCCAGGAGATTGAATGTCTGATTCTGCCTTCCATGGGCACTGCACGACAAATGAGCACTTACACACATGCAGGCAATACACTCATACATATAAAATAAAAATAAAATTTAATTAATTTTTTCAAAGGAAGAGAGAGTGGGAAAACGGTCCAATGCCAAAGGGCCAGAAAATAAGAGTTAATGATGGAGAGATGGGGGGAGTGGACAGAGAAGGAGAGGATGGGTGAGTGGACACAGGAGGAGAGGGTGGGTGAGTGGACTGAGGAGAGGGTGGGTGAGTGGACTGAGGAGGAGAGGATGGGTGAGTGGACAGAGGAGGAGAGGGTGGGTGAGTGGACAGAGGAGGAGAGGGTGGGCGAGTGGACAGAGAAGGAGAGGATGGGTGAGTGGACAGAGGAGGAGAGGGTGGGTGAGTGGACTGAGGAGGAGAGGGTGGGTGAGTGGACGGAGGAGGAGAGGGTGGGTGAGTGGACGGAGGAGGAGAGGGTGGGTGAGTGGACGGAGGAGGAGAGGGTGGGTGAGTGGACTGAGGAGGAGAGGGTGGGTGAGTGGACGGAGGAGGAGAGGGTGGGTGAGTGGACGGAGGAGGAGAAGGTGGGTGAGTGGACAGAGGAGGAGAGGGTGGGTGAGTGGACAGAGGAGGAGAGGGTGGGTGAGTGGACGGAGGAGGAGAGGGTGGGTGAGTGGACGGAGGAGGAGAGGGTGGGTGAGTGGACAGAGGAGGAGAGGGTGGGTGAGTGGACGGAGGAGGAGAGGGTGGGTGAGTGGACTGAGGAGGAGAGGGTGGGTGAGTGGACAGAGGAGGAGAGGGTGGGTGAGTGGACAGAGGAGGAGAGAGTGGGTGAATGGAAAAGCACAGGAATATAATAGAGACAACGGACAAGTATTGAAGCACATGAAAGAGTCAAGAACCCAGAGACGTTCAAATGAGGGGACATCAGAATGGTGGCCAGCTCTTGGACAAGTGAGCCCTTCACAGAGGGGCATGAAACAAGGCAGGGAAGCTGGGTGGGGACCACGGTTACCTTCTCTGCTGACTGGGCTGTGCCAAAGAAGATAGGAACGAAAGCCAACCAGACGATACAGGTGGTGTACATGGTGAAGCCGATGGGCTTAGCTTCATTGAAGGTCTCAGGCACGCCTCGGGCCTTGATGGCATATACTGTGCATGTGACCATGAGCAGGAGGCTGTAGCCCAGGCAGCCGATAAGGGACAGATCAGACATGTCACACTTGAGCACCCCCCTGGCCTGCTCGGGGTCCACCGTCCGCTGCTCTTCGTAATCAATCACACTGTGTGGAGGCTGGGCCCCCAGCCATGCTATCACTCCCACTACCTGTGGAACCAACACAGCATCAAGACACACTGTTTTATAGTGAGCCCCTGACCTAGGACTCTGGCAGGCTGGGTTCTCTGCAATGCTCTTGGCTTACTGAGTAGACTGTTCAACCTCGACAGAGTCACCGTGAAGAAGGACCACTCAGGAAGGGCCATTCCTATCTGTTATGTGGCAGGTGGAGAGGCCAGCTGTGCTCTAGGTACACATGGACCACATCGGGGCTGGTCGGGTAAGGGGTTACCTTGATGAGCCCATTCTGTACTCTAAACACTGATACCATGTACCTGAGCATCTTCAAGGTCTAGCAAATGCAAGAGGAGGCTCTGGAACCTCCTCCCCAGTCTCAGTTTCTCCATCTCCAGAATGGAAACCCTCATAGTGTATTATGAAGACATGATGCCATTTGGGGGAACTAGTTAGTACAGATGCCACTGATGAAAGTCAATTCTCAGAGGGATGTTCTGTTACAACCCTGGCGCTCCATGTGCATGAAAACACCAACCTACCCCTAGCTACTGACAACAAACCTAGTTCCGTGGGACCCCCTTCCTTCTTCAAACCCAGTGCACTATTGAACAAAATGCCATGAGATCATGTGTGAATGTGCGTGAAGCTCAAAATAAGGGCCCACTATAGGCCAGAGAAGCACTAATGGTGGTAAGCATGTGAGCCCTAACTGGGAGAATATGGGGTTTCAGTTCCTTCCTAGTGACAAAAGAGGCTACCTTGAGCTAAAGGAAACTGAGGAGTAGGAATCAGGACATCTGCATGAAGGCAAGAGCTGGAAGGGAGCCTCACAAGGCGGTGCAGGTTCTTCCAGGGGCCAGAAGGCCTGGTCGACGGGTAGATGGGACAGAAGTCTAGCAAGATCTGCAGCGTCATGCCCTCTGAAGGAAGGGACCCTTTGTAATCATTTGTCCACTCAGAAGGAACATCTTCCGCCTAATGACAGCACTCTACCAACATGGGTCTGATTAAAATAAAGCTCTCTCCCTATCCAGGAAGGCAGCACGGAGGCTCCCGTTAGAACAAAGCTGAGCCCAAGGCTTGTGGCACATGGGAGGCCTGTAATTCACCTGCACTAATTCCAGCCCATGTGACTGAACCTGTAATAAACTCCTGTAGAATAATAGGAAATGAACCAAGGTAAAAAAAAAAATATATGGTGCAGAGGAAGAGGTTCGGAAGGCCTGGTGTACCAGTACTTCTGCAGAGAGGTACCACTGCACAGCTATCGTATTAGTAGAAACGTCTAGAAAGGCTGAAAGTGTGGGGAGTCCACACTCATAGCAAGGAAGATGAGACCAGGGGGTTGAGGTCTAAGCATCTCCATCCAGTGGGTGAGAAGAGCCTTGGGGCATCTTCTTAGGAAGCTTGGGCATGGTATCTGGAGGAAGATTTGATCACTTTAAAGGCAATGAAAATTCACTGCATAAACCAAGGCCATGGATGGAAAGGAACAAGAGTAGGTAGAATGGCTCATCTGCCCAGGGGAGTGGGCCACGCTGACACAGGCCAGGCACTGTCAGTACCCAGAGAACATGGCTAGATACACACTGTCTCACCAGCCTCCCTCCCCAACCCATGCATCTCTTAGTTCCCTCTGTACTGAAAACATCCAGTCTATGGGAGTTCTGTCCAACACTTTAGTAGGATTATCTTAGGGAAGACCATAGCAATGTAAACCCCATTTAAAATACTCTTTACATCATGAGACAGATGCTGGCTATCTACTGTAATAAATGCTACAGTCCACAGTGGCCAGGGGCTCTGGGGATTCCCCTTCACACCACCACAGTGACCTGGGTGGTGGTCACTCCCCTATGGGAAAAATCAGTCACGTACATCCTTGCCCTGTTTTCATATGTGGGTCAAACTGTGGAAAAGCTTGTTTTATGAAAATGGCTGCATTGCTGTTGGGGTAAACCACTCAGATGTGCTGCCTTCCCACCTTGATGACTTAGTTTCCTTTAGGGACTTAGCAGTGGATGTGTCTGTTCTCAAGTGAGTTGTTCTCAATCCTAGGCAAGAAAAGGGCACGATATCCTGTTGACTTTTTTTTTAAACCAGGGTTTCACTGTGTAGCCCTGGCTGGCCTGGAACTTACTATGTATACTAGGCTAGCCTGGAGCTCACAGAGATCTACCTGCTTCTGCCTCTCAAGCACTGGAGCTAAAGCCACCAGGCCTAGCCCTATCCTACTGATTTATTTTTTATTTTTTATTTTTTGGTATGTGTATGAATGTACTGTCTGCACATAGGTTTGTGCACCTGTGTCGTGCAATGCCGCGGAGGTCAGAAGAGGGTGTCAGATTCCCCAGGAACTGGAGTTAGAGACGGTTCTCAGCCACCACGTGGGTGCTGGGTATGGAACTCGGGTCCTCTGCAAGAGCAGTTGGCACTCTTAACTGCTAGGTCATCTCTCCAGCCCCCCTACTGATTTTTAAAGACAGGACTCTGACTAGAAACAATTGACTCCAGAAAGCCCACTTCTCTGAAGCCTTTTTTTTTTTTAAGCAATGTCTCTTGTTGCCCAGGCTGGCCTGGAACTTGCTATGTAGTTGAGGATGGCTTTGAAATTCTGATCCTCTTGTTCCACCTCCCAAATGCTATGGGCATGTCACTAGGCAGGGTTCACGCAGCTCTGCAGATGGAAGCTACGGTTTCTAGCATGCTAGGCAAGCACTCTACCAACTGAGCTGCATCTCCTGTGAATTCAAAAGTGGAGGACAGGCCCCCCTCCCTGCCCCAGTCACTCAAGAGCGCACTGTGTCACTGGGGAGTCTGGACACCCACCTGCAGGGAGGTGAGGCTGGCCCACCTGCAGGGAGATGAGGCTGAAGGTGATTGGAGACCCACCTGCAGGGAGGTGAGGCAGAAGGTGATTGGAGACCCACCTGCAGGGAGGTGAGGCTGAAGGTGATGACCAGCTGCGACGTGGGGCTGATAAAGGGCGGTGGTGTGACTGAGCGCTTCCCCTGCTCAAAGATGCGGTAGATGCGGTTGGTCTTGGTGAGCAGGGCGGAGTAGGTGAGCGTGGTGCCCAGGCCCAGGAAGAGTCTGCGGGTGGCGCAGACAGCCGCCCCCGGCTCAGCCACCATGAGGAAGGTGATGGCGTAGATCAGGAAGATGCCGGTGAGCAGCACGTAGCTGAGTTCCCGCCCAGAGGCCCGGACAATGGGTGTATCATTGTGGCGCATGAAGGTGGCCACAATGGTGGTGGTGGCCATGATGCCCAGCACGGCCAGGAGGAGGGGCAGAGCCGCCCAGGGGGAGGCCCAGGTGAGGCGCACCACGGGCGTGGGGCGGCAGCCGGTGTGGTTGGGCGTGGGCCTCATGTGCCCAGGACAGGCCTCGCATGTGAACTCATCCACCTGGAAGCGGTACCCATCGCAAGCCTCACAGTGCCAACAGCAAGGCACGCCCTTCACCATCTTTTTCCGCTCTCCTGGCCCACAGGGCAGACTGCACTGGGAAGCGGGCACCTCGTGGGGGTCGCCTGACCACTGCAAGGCTTCCATCTGGGAGAAAGAACTAGGCTGCAGACCTCTGCCACCAGGAATTCAGGGCCCTTCACTTCTGCCTGGAGCTTAGACCGCACTACTTACATCCAGTCTCAGGGCCTCTGCCCACTGGCCCACCGCCTGGTACCCGCCACTGCCGGCACTGCCGTTAGCCGCCTGGTACTGGAAGATGTCATAGCGCCCCGGGGCATCTCCATTCTCATTGAACATCACTGGGGTTCCAGCACTACCTGCAGGGAGAGGCCCATCATCCCCACCTGCTTCTTCAACCCCCAAAGCCATCCCCCTGGGGAGGACCAGCATGGATAAAGGAAGAGATGACAGGCTCCTGGAAAGATGCTCGGCATCACTGTGTCAGTAAACATCTGATGGAGGGCAGTTTTACACAGAACAATAGTTGAACAGTGCAACTTCCCAAGCCACACGGGTGGTGAGCAGGGAGCCCTTTGGGGTCTGTTGGGACTTTCCTTGGAGCTAGGACCTTGTGTGCCCTCTGTTGGTGCAGTGGACACATCAGCTTGCACCTTCCAGCAGCTTAGAGCCTGGCTGGGGCAGCTTTCTGGAGCCTGTGACTCATAGTGAACAATATCCACAGCAGGCTGCTTCGTGGGGTCTGTTCTTCCCGCACACACCTTAGAACCTGGAATCTCTAAGCTATGTGCAGGAGAGGGGAAGCTACTTGGGATCCACTGGGGTTCAGGTAGAAAGAGTCAAACATCAGTTCCCCAACACTGAATTTTGCAAATTGGTTCAGAAGACGCTGGTGTGGGGAGGATTAAAAAGCAGAGGATGGCTGGCAAGCTTGGTGGCGCACGCCTTTAATCCTAGCACTGGGGAGGCAGAAGGAGCTGGATCTTGTGAGCTCAAGGCCAGCCTGGTCTACATAGTAAGTTCCAGGACAGCTGGGGCTACAGGGAGACCCTGTCTCAAAAAGGAAGCCCCCTCCCCAAAAGCAGAGGGTGCCATTTGGCTCGTGTCTCCTGTGATCAGCCCCAATGCCTCCTCCTCTTCCATCCTGCATCAAGTTCCATCGTGAGCTACCCCAGGGCCTGCAGGGCAATTCAGGAAAGCTGGCTGGCTCACCCTGGTGAGGCCAGACACCCACTTACCATTGAAGCGGACAGCTCGAATATACTGTAGCAGTGTGCGCCCATCAGTAGGCTCCATGGCTGGGCACAGGCCTGTGTGGCCGGGGCAGAGAACCTGGTGCATGCTGTGCAGGGCATGGGCGATGGCATAAACAGCATCTATCACAAACTGCACCTTCCCCTCCTGCTCATAGGTGGAGTCCTGGCCAATGCGTTCCTCACCTGTCCTAAGAGACCCAGAGGAAGTGTTCCTGTTCCCCAGGAGCCACATCCGTCCTCCCCAGACTACCCCTGTCACCCTCCCCATCCTGGGCAGCCCTCACCTGTGCATTTTCGGGTGGAATCATCTGACTGGCTACCTGAGCTGGTCAGTTTGCAGTTAAAATTCTCTTCCCAGAACTCGGCAAACCAGATGTTCCTGCGGTTGTTCTCCAGGGAACGAGTCATGAAGTACTGGTCAAATCCTAAGAGGTGGGGGGTGCTGAGCATGTGAACCAGTGCTGCCCCACTGGCTCATTTTGCATCGAGGAGTGACCCCTAACCAAGTTCTGGTCTGTAACTGAAAGACACTCAGGGTTCCAGGGGAGAAGTTCACCCTTAAGGAATTTTATCCTTGGTTATGACTACATAACAGCTGGAGCTTCAGCAACCATCTTGCGAGCGCGAGGCCACAGTACAAAGATGCAAAGCAGAAGAGAAGGATAAACAGCCCAAGGCTTTGAAAACATCATTGGCTCCCTGTTCCACACCTGAGATCGTATACTTTCAGACTTCTTGTGATGAAATGCCTTGATTGGTAAAACTGTTCTCAGTCCAATCTGTCTCTAGCAACCAAATGCTTTCTAGCTGAAAGAACGGGTGTGAAGAGGTACACCCCCCAAAACCTAGGATCTCGTAGGAGGCAGAGCTTATCCTCTGCTGGGTCCTGGCCATCACGCATAGATCTGAAGCATGTCATCAAAGCTACGCTTCAGGTTAGTCTGCAGGGAAATGGGAAAGCCTAGGGTAAAGTGAACCCCTGCTCCTGGGTTCTTCTTCATGCTCACAGGTGAGAAGGGAGTGGGTGTGGAGACGCACAAGGCAGGCCTCACCACTTTGATCAGCAGGACTCATGTTCCACACTCTTGGTTTCTCTCCCTCCAGCCTTCCAATTTACTTTGGGTCAAACCAAAGTGGTATGCATGAAGCTTAAAACCAGTGAGACACTGAGGATGCTTCTCCCTGCATGCTGGGTGGAGAGTCCTTTCCCTCACACATCTCATTCCACACTGTTTGCAGAAGTGTAGTCACAGACTCTCAGAGTCAAAGTCTCCAGATCTCCTAGCCAGGAGCTGGACTGTAAAACTCCTCACACAGATGTGCAGAATAAGCACCCCAAGAAGGTATGCTGGGGAGAGACACAGTGCCCGACTTACCGTCAATGGAAGCCCTTTTGGGCAAGATAGTGATGGCCCCCACAGCCACTTCCTCTAGGCTCAAGATGGGTGAAGTCTTGGATCCCCAGCTGTCTGAGCCAACCCAGAGGAAGTGCCCAGTCAAGTTGGCCTGGTGTGTCGCCTCCAGGACCCTCCTGTAGGAATGGAGTCAGGGTAAGTAGAGCCCGAGGATCCTTCTCCAATTTGGCCTCGGCCACCTTCCACCCTCCACCTCGCTCCACATCAATCACCACGCCAGCTTAAACAGGGCTCTCCTCTCTCTGTCTCTCTCTGCCTCTGTCTCTGTCTCTCTTGAGAGATAGAACACATGAGTCCATGTGTGGGCACGTGGGTAAGGAGGCCAAGGGTCAATGTCAGGTGTTGCCCTTCAGGTGCCGTCCATCTTGTTTTTTTGAGACAGGGTCTCTTCATTGCCCCAAGCATGCTGACTTGACAAGTGACTAGGCTGGCTGTCCAATGAGCCCCAGGGATAGGAGTCTCCTGCATCTGCCTCCCCAGCACTGGGATTACACGCAGCAAGCCACCCATGCCCAGCTTTCTACATGGCTTCTAGGGATTGATCTCAAGTCCTCATGTGTCTGTGGCAAGCACTTCATCACTGAGCGGTCTCTCCAACTCTCAGTCCACTCCATCCCACTCCACATTGGCCTTCATATGTGCTATGGTTTGGATTTGGGCTGGGTGTCTCTAAGATCTGATGAAAGCTTGGGCCTCAGCGTAGGGATGCGGGGAGGTGGGGGGCCTTTGAGAGGTGGGGTCTAATGCCAGGTAGTGTCTTCACCTTCTAGAGGGTGAAATGGTTTTGCACAGAGTGAGTAGGCATAGCAGCGTGCCCAGCCCCTCCCTCTCTCCTCCTTCCTGTCTCATCATGCAACATCTCCCTCTCCTCTCTCTCCCTTCACAATGGTATTTGTCAAAATGCTGGTGCAATGGGCCCTCATCAGAGCTCCTGCCACGCTGCCTGGATTTTAGCCTCCCAAACTATATGCTGAACAGACATCTGTTCCTCACAAATGACCCAGGCTTGGGTATTTTGTTAAAGGAAAATAGACTAATACTGGGAGCCGCCTTGTGGAAAATCAAGGGCACGCAGGAACCAGCCCATCCCCAAATGTCTCCACCAATGTCAAGCCCAGTTTCCCAGGCTAGAGGAAGAGCCTGAACTAGCTGGCTCTGAACCATGCAGGTTTCAGGGTACAATCGGCAGCCTACTGTCCACACACCCCCCCCCAGACTGCCCCTGGGACTCTTCCTCGTGGTACATTTCCAGATCTTAGGTCTGTCTAAAGGGCTGTCTCCCATAACGAGCCATAAAAACAGACATGATTCCTGTATATCCTAGGCCAGGCTTGGAGCACTGTCACCTGGTCATGCTGGCTCAACCTTGAGGCACCAGGAAGAACGTGGGGTTGAAAGGGAGGAAGGGAGATACGCCTGGGGGTGAGGAAGGATAAAGACTCTTGGAGAGAGCCCAAAGTACACAGTGATGGAGTGTGCCACCTGTCCCACCTGATGTCATCCTCATTGGCAAAGATGATGATGCCCCGGGCATTGGGTGTCTCCATGAGTCTACGGATTACTTTGTGGAATTCTCCAGGCTTTGGCTCTCTGGGAATCTTGATGGACTGGGCAATGCAGACTCCCCCTGGGTGCCGGGGATGCCACAGTCAGCTCTTGTCCCGTTTACCTTTCCAATGTGCCCACCTGGCCACCCCTGCAATAACTGCAAAGGGGCTGCAGGGTCTGGGGGTGCAATTTTGCTCAGCATCTACCCGGAAGGCCACAAGCAGCGTCTGAATTCCCAAAGGGGCCTGCCCTTCTGTAGCACCATCAGGACCAGCCATAGGGGACCCCACCTCTGCTCTGATGATCTCTGGTTTACCCCTCTGTTGGTAGAGTGTTGCCTGGGACCCCCCTCCCTGCCCCCAGCTCACCAGCCTCTCGGGATATCTGCACAAAGGCCTCAACCCCACTCTCGCCGTAGTTGCCCTCGGAGGCCAGCGTGGACACGTAGTTCCAGCCCAATGCCCGCACAATGTCCACCATGGCCTGGGCCTGGTAGGAGTCAGGGGGCACCACTCGGGAAAAGAAATCGTAGCGCGTGGAGTCGCTGAGTTCTGGGGCGGTAGAGGCATAGCTGATCTGGGGAATCTGAAGCGGGGAAGGACAGACAGCTGGGCTGTGGCTGGAGGCCCCCAAGCCAGGTGGAAAAGGGGGCTCAGGTTATGAATGGGACACAGATAATTGGGGGGCAGATGTGGGGGACAGTGGTGAGCTGTGATGCAGATGATACTTAGAAAGTATGTGGGAGAAAGTTGGAGGTCAGCCGGAGTGGACACACACACACATCCTATGAATGGACCTTATGATTTCTGGAACATTCCAAGGTCTTAGAGCAAGGTCACCACTGACAGTTGCAAAGTCTGCATATCAAACAAGGTCAGCAGATTTCAGGGGAAGTGGCATGGGCATGGGGGAAGGATGTTCTGTTAACCCTGTTTCTCAGAGGAAAATATGTCTCCCTGCTTCCCACAAAGGGGCAGTCTGTGACTCTGGCACCCCCTCCCTCCCCGTTAGGAGCAGAGCAGACCAGAGAGCTGGAGTGGGAGGGGTGTCAGGCTGGGAAGCCTAGCAGAGAGCCTTGTTTGAAGCTGGCTTTGATCCCTGAGCATTAGAAGGATTAACAGCAGGGATTACAGGGCTGAGCCATGCAGAAGGAATGGGGGCCTTGGAGTGGGAAAGGGTGTGGGGCACAGAACACAGCCAAGAGAGCAGGAAAAGGGGCTGACTGAGGTGTGGGCATTAGAGAAGATAGCACCCTGAGAGGAAGAGAGAGCGACAAGTGGGGGGCGGGGGGGTTCTGGGGAGGTTCTAAGGCTGTTTGAAGGGAAGTGTTTGTAGAGAGTTTGAAGAGACAGTTTGGGGAAGGGGAAGGGGAGAGAGAGGGTAGAAAAGAGGAAGGAGAGAGGGAGGGAATGGGGAGAGACTTGACTGGTGAGGGTCAGAGCCAAACAAGAAGAAAGCAAGCCCAAACCGGAGAAAGGCAGACAGAACTGGCTGTTGGTGAATGAACACTCCCCTCCAGCAGCAGTAAACTGTATCCACTGTCCCCCGTGGATGTCTACTATAGGAAAACCCCAAACTCTGATGCTAGAGGTCTCCTAGTCCCTGGGTCCTATGGCCCCCAATTTCAGCCTTCCTCAGACTACAGGGAGCACACTGCCCCTTGACCTGGTCTCTAAAAGAGGAAGACCATTCAGGGCTTTTCAGGTAAGCACTCTAGCCAGGGAGGGAGCTTCAGTCTACTTTCCAGAGGCCCCACCCCCAGGGAAGGTTAAAGGTAGGCCTCTTGAGACTGAATTTCAGTGCGGATTGGAAAAGAGCAGAGACAGGAAAGACCTTTCAGGACTCTTCATCCCAAGGGAAGCTCAGAGTGACATCCTAGCCGCCACTGGAGGACCCGCCTAGTTCCAGGGAAACCTCAAGTCCATTGCCCAGGAGAGCCTTGCGTGGTTGTGCAGGGTATCCGCAGATCCGGAATGAGTGGGCAAGTGGAAGCCGAAATTCAGCCAGGCCCAAGACACAGGCTGATGGGGATGGGGGAACACCCTTCACACCAAGATGCAGAGTTCAAAAGTGGGGCCGGCAGCCGAGAGTCAGCCTAGCGGTTAAGAGTGCCAGCTGCTCTGGCAGAGGACCAGGCATTGCACGACAGGGGTGCACAAAACTACATGCAGACAGTACATTCATACACATAAAAAATAAATAAAATTTTTTAAAAAGTGGGGCTGGGAAGGTTGGTCTGCTCCTACCGACAGCAACTTTTTAATCGGGATGAATGGGGGGGGGGGAACCAAGCAGAGATTCTTCCGGAAGGAAGTAAAAGAAGGGAGGCAGGAGACACCTGGCAGCGGGACGGAGGACGGACAGCGGCCCTCACCGCAAACAGGCGCAGGACGTTGGCGACCATGATGGACACGGAGCTGGCCGAGGCGCCCACCACGGCCACCACGCGCTCGGGGGGCGCGGCGCGCAGCGGAGGGAGGCCCCCGGGGCAGCGCACGCCGACCTCGTCGCCGTCGCCGCGGCCTCGGATGAGCGCCTGCACGAAGCTCAGCGCCTGCTCCAGCGCGTAGGTGTCCCGGGAGCAGGTGTCCAGCAGCCGCGCGCCCAGACGCACGCCGGGCAGCAGCTCGGGGTCGGCGTTGACGCGGTCCAGCGCGTAGAGCATGGCCTCCAGCCGGTGCACGCCCTGCTCCTTCTTCAGCGCCCCGCACGCCCTGCCCGCCGCGCCGCGCGCGTGCACCGGGAACAGGCCGCCCAGCGTCAGGCCGCCCGCCAGGCGCACCGAGCCCGCGCCGCGCGTCACCCCCACCCGGGACAGACACCAAGCCAGCAGCAGCAGCAGCAGTGCCGGGAGCCGCGCCATCCGCTCGCGGGCTGCGGGAAGGGAAGACGCCAGCGCAGCGCGCGCTGAGAACCCAGAGAAGCAGATCCCACCCGGGGCCGTGGGAAGGGAGCGGTGTCTGGGATCCTGGGTTGGACCCCAGGAAAGCTTGGTGACCGCAAAGTTGGCAACTCGGCCAGCTGTCCCAGGTCTCTACCTGGCTGCTCCCATCCTCTCTGAACCGTTACCAGAGTCCCCTGGCCGGCTGGCTCGCCCTCTCCACCCCTCCAGTCCTGCCTCTGCCCTCCACAGCCCCGGGTTCCACTTCCAACCCCAGCGCGCTCTAGGCTCCCCTCCAGAGCCAAGCTCACCTGCGCCAGCCTCTGGCCAGTAGGACAAGTCTGTGGCAGATGCACACCGAGAGCCCCAAGTGAGAGAGGATTTAAGGACTCTGGGGAGGGATGGGAGTGAGGGCGGAGATTCCCTCCAGAGCTTGGGGTGGAGGAAGCTCGCCTGCTCGCCACCTCGCATCACTCTCCCTATCTCTGGGTCATTTTCTCTACTTCACAATCTTTAGATTGTGCTTGACTCAGATTGGTTCCTCGAGTTTCTAGAGGTAAAACCTGGACCCAGGCAATACCAACAAATAGGACTCCACCACCTGCCCCTAGCGTGCCAATTAAGGACACAGATAACAGTGGAAAGTAAAGGAAAAGTAGTGGCCACATAAGGAAGAGGTACAAATAAAGAGGTTCAGTGACCCCAAAGGCTATCTTCTGGGACCGGCATAAGACTTGGGTTTCAATAAAGCGGCACAGCTCCGCGGACTGGTCAGGACATGACTCTGCCCACCGCTGACCATGGTCTGAGCTCTGGGCTCTTCTGCAAAGCGGTCTCCCAAGTTGTCAGAACTGTGTGAAATCTCTTCCTCGGAGACAAATATCCTTTCTGGCTGGCACCAGGCCTCAACCTTTCCTTTCCTGGGAGAAATTCTTTGGGGTCAGTCCTTTCAGTAGTCTGATAGCCCAATAGGAGGGGTACAGGTGTTTTTAGAAACAGGAGTTGCAGACAGTCTCTGAAATTCTCTGTCCTTTTCTCTGTCTCTGTTTCTTGATTTCTGTCTCTACCTACCTTGCTTGGTTCTTGAAAGTTCTCTTTCTACTCCTCTCCCTGCCTTACCCCATCTTCTCTCTCTCTCTCTCTCTCTCTCTCTCTCTCTCTCTCTCTCTCTCTCTCTCTCTCTCTCCATCCTGGCCATTAAAACATTTTTACATTTTTGCATTTCTTTAGTGGTGTGGTGTGTGTGTGTGTGTGTGTGTGTGTGTGTGTGTGAGTGTACACAAGTGGTATAGAATTCAGAAGACAACTTGCAGGATTTGGTTCTCTCTTTCCATGATGGGGGTCCTGGGGATCAAACTCAGGTCAGACTTGGCAACAAACACCTTTACCCATTGGGCCATCTCACCAGCCCCCACTAGCCCTTTTGAATGCAGATGCCTTCCGGCCTCTAGCACTTCTGGCAGGCACTGGGGAAGAGGCTGAGTGAGCCAGCACCTGGGGTGTAAAGGACAGAATCAAGGCTGGACGAGGGGATCCACAAGGAGCAGACCTTCACACCACCAGAGAGTCCTGCAGAAAGCATCCCCATTCTGCAGACAGGGAAACAGAGACCTCAAGAAATTATTGATGTGTCCAAGATCACTTAACTGGCTTGGGTGAGCATCTAGATTTTCATCTAGAGTGTGAAACCACAGTGCCCTCACTGGCCCTGGAGGAAGTCGGGCAGGGCAGTGTTACCCAGCAGCTCCCATCCAGGTCATGAACCCAAGCTGTCTCCAAGGTCATGTGTAGGTGACTTTCCTATCTCCACTTGGGCCAAGGTGCAGATGGTTGGACCAAAGATACTTTCCCACCACCACCGACTCAGGAGAGAGCTCTCTGCTGCTGGAGAGCAATGGCATGTTAGAGACAGGTGGTGAGCCCCAGCCTCCAGGGATTAGTGAGCTATCAAACAGCCGGGCTGTTTGGGGCTCCATTAGGGTGGATTAAGGGGAGCTGCGGGATCTGGGCATGGCTGAGAGGGTGAGAAATAGGAAACTGTCTTTTTGTGATTTCCCCTCCACACCTAGAAGGGTCCAGTCACCTCTGTGGTAGAAGCCAGCTCAGTGGGGCACTAAAGTGGTGCTGAGCCAGAGTGTAGTGACACTGCAAAGACTATTCAAGCAGAACATTTGACATCCATGGCCCCTACAGTGGAGCTCACCAGCCTCCTACAGCCCTTCTCTACTCAGGGTCCCTTAGATGGTTACATCAGGAACCTGAAACTAGAGATATAGTTCAGTGGTTAGAGTGCTTGAAGCCCCGAGTTTGGTCCCAGCACTGCATGATGGTGGTGCCTATAATCCTAACCCTTTGGACGTGGAAGCAGGCAGATCAGACATTCAAAGTTATCCTCACACAAGCAACTGGAAGGCCAGCCTGGGTAACCCTTGTGTTACACGAGGCCCCGAATCACTCCCTCAGAGTATCGTGCCAATTAGAGAGTGGAGCCCAAAGTTGGGGATGCGTAGGAGGTGTCACCTGGTACAGGAGCATGGCAGAACTTCTCTGGGCAGCTAGAGGAGGGAGCCGAGAAAGTAAGTGGATCTGGCTTGGTAAGAAACAGCTGTAAGGATGGTGAGGGACAGGAACAGCATCATGGTTGGGCATTCCCCGAGCATGTGAGGAACAGGAGCAGTCCTGAGTGGGTTAAACATGGAAAACAAGAGTTCAGGTTCAGTCACAGGAAAGCCAAGAATATTCTAGATTTGAAGGATAGGTCAAATTCATGGCTTGATTCGAAAGTGATTGGTATATCTGGAATTGCTAGAAGCCAGGATGTGCAATAAAGGTAGCATCGGTGATGGGTGGGGATTTAAAGCTCTGGGATCAAATTGGCATTCTTGGATAGAGAGTATGGACAGAGAGTGAGGGCAGGAAACCTAGCCCAGCATCAAGGGGTAGAGCAGAAGAGAAGAGGGTGGGAAGGATGGAAAGAACGAATGGGAGAGGCAGAAGGCAAGGATTTTTTTTGGGGGGGGAAGGAAAGTTTATCACTGCTGAGCCACAAGGATGGCCTTGTTCACCTCACACAGACCATGGATGCAACAAAATCCAGCAACTCCCTCTAAACCTACACAGCCTAGACAGCACAACTGTCTCGAAACTCAGCACTCCCACTTCTGGGACCAGGATTTCAGCGGCAGCTATTTCTATTAACAAATAAAAATGAGAAATCTAGGCTTGGGGATGTGCTCTAGTTTGTTGAGTACTTGCCTGGTATGTACAACGCCTTAGTTCAATCCTCAGGACCCCATGAGCTTGAAACGGCACCTGCCTGTAATCCCAGCAGTCTGAGGTAAAGGCAGGAGGGTTAGAAGTTCAAGGTTATCCTCAGCTACATAACAAATTTTACAACAACCTGGGACATATGAGACCCCATTTCAAAAAAGGGAGAGCGAGCCAGGTGTGGTGACATGTATGAAACACTTGCAGGGGACACTTGTATGACACACTTGTATGAAGCCGCAGCAACAAAGCACCTCTCGCTCGTTCTTCTCAAAGCTGTTTATTATTCAGGCAGGCAGGTCTTGTCAGAACGGTTTATTCAGGCACATCTTTTCTCCTTTTCCAAGCTTCTCCCTCTAAGCCTCAGGTCTTTCCCTCTAAGCCTTAAGCCTTTCTCCAAGCCTTCTCCTTCCTCAGGCAAGCAAGCTTCTCTCTCAGACTAGAAAGGAGAGAGAGAGTCTGTGTCTCTATCTAGAAAGTCCCTCTATTTATCCACCTTCCCAGCCCAGGTTGCGTGGCTGGTCTATTGGTATCATCTGGCCTGATCTTGTATACAGGGTACACCTGCACAGCTCAAACTGTGAGCGTGGCTTTACTTTGAGGTAGGAGGGAATCAGGTGTTAGTCATAAGACTCAGGTGTTAGTCATAAAACTTTGCTAGTCTCGGGCGCCTTCTTAGGACTTTCACCACACCTGCTCTCCACAGTGACACACGCCTTTAATCCCACTGTTTCAGAGGCAAGAGGCAGGAGGATCTTTGAGATCTAAGCCAGCCTCATCTACATAGCAAGTTCCAGGCTAGCTGTGGCTACAGGGAGAGGAGAGGGGAACAGGTGAGTTGGCTCAGCGGGTAAAGTGCTTGCCAAGCAAGTCTAAAGACCTTGGAGTTTGATTCCTGGAACCCACAGTGAAGGCAAGAACTGATTTCTACAAGTTATCTTCTGGCTTTCATCCACACTTACTCTATGGGATGTGCTTACCCTCTCCCATGCACACACTAATAAAATGTTTTTAAAAGTTTCTAGGCTGCTTTCCACTTGGAATACTATAGGTTAGATGCATCTGGCTAATTGTATGTCTTCTTTGAAGAGATAATCATTCAAATCCTTTGATCCTTTTTAAATGGGGTCATCTGTCTTCTTGTAGTTGAGTTGAAAGTCTTATTTGTTTACTATATTTTTGTAAAAATATTTTATTATTTTATGTTTTATTTTATGTGTATGGATGTATTGCCTGCATGTATAAAAGTGCACCCCTGTTGTACAATGCCCAGAGGTCAGAAGAGGGAGTCAGATCCCCTAGAACTGGAGTATTCAGAAGTTCAAGATCATCCTCAGCTCTGTAGTGAATTCCAGACTAGCCTGCATTACAGGAGATCCTGTCTCAAAACCAACAAAACAGTATCTAGGGGATGGGGAGATGGCTCAGTGGTTAAGAGCATTTGCTGCACTTACAGAAGACCTGGGTTCAGTTCCCAGCACTCACATGGCAGCTAACAACCATCTGAAAATCTAGTTCCAGGAGATTCAGCGCCCTCTTCTACCCTCCACGAGCATGGCACGCACAAGTATACCTAGATAGATGCAGGCAAAACACTCATGCACATAAAATAAAAATAAATAAATAAAAATTTAAAACAAAAATCACAGTCCCTGTCATGCTCTGATTTTTAAAGAAAATGAATGCTTTAAATGAGTCCACACTGAGTGCAGTGCTGTGAGCTTTTAGTAGATAACTTCATCAAGCTAAAGAAGATGCCCAGATTGCAAAACTTTAAAAATCCCGAGTGAACATTAGGTATTACCAGGCGCTTTTTCTGCATCCATTTATATAATCATGTTCTTGCTTCTAATCAGTTAATGCAGTGAATTATGGAAATACATTTCCCAAATCGTTAATCTGCTAAAGACCAGCTCTGGGACAAACAAGACCATGACATGTTCGTGTACATCAGTGGACTAGTTCTCTTTCTCTTGCTGTGACAAAACTCTGACCAAAACCAACTTGGGGAGGAAAGGTTTTATTTCATCTTACTCTTCCAAGTGATAGTCCATCACTGGGGGAAGTCAGGGCAGGAACTCAAGGCAGGAACTGAAGAGACCACGAAGGAACATGGATCACTGGCTTGTTCCCCCTGACTTGATCGGCTATCTTTCTATAGAGCCCAGGACCACCTTCTCGTGGATGGCATCATCCATATTAATTAGCCATCAAGAAACCTGCCCCACAGACATGGCCACAGGCCAATCTTAAGAAGGAAATTCATCAACTGAGGTTCCTTCTTCCCAGGTGAGTCTAGTTTGTGTCAAGTTGACAAACTAATCAGCACAATCAGCTAGTGCAGGTTAGACTAGGATATTTATTATTCTACTTAATTTGGCTAAAGCAACCTGAGTACAAAGAGCAATGCAGGGGGCATTACTACACAGATTTCAAACTCTACTACAGAGCTATAGTCATTAAAACAGCATGGTACTGGCACAAAAATAGACCCGTAGATGAATGGGAACAAAACTGAAGACATACAATTTCAGCCACCTGACATCTGACAAAGGAGCCAAGAAGACTCAATGGAGAAAAGGCAGCATCTTCAGCAAATGGTGCTGGCAAAACTGGATTACCACTTATAGAAGAATGAAAATAAACCCTACCTTTCACCTTGTACAAAAGTCACTCTAAATGGTCCAAAAACATCAGTGTGAAACCTGAAACTGAAAATGTTACAAATCTGTTTTTGTTTTGTAGACTCACATTTTGAACACTTGTTCCAGAGATCAGAGCCTGTGGTGGAACCTTTAGGAGGTGGGCTCTGCAGGCACAGGTAGGAAACTTAGGGCAAGCATTTGGACAGGTCCCTGCCCCCCTCTTTCCACTTTCTGTCTGGCCTATCCAATCAGCCTCCATTATAGACTTCCATCGTCGTGAACTGAGCTCCCACGCCTCCCCTGTCGTGATGGACTAAAACTCTCAAACCGGGAGCCCAAGGAGATCCTTCCTCCATTATGTTGTTTCTGTCAGATATCACGGTCACAACTACACAAAAATTGCTAATACTGTCATTGACTGAAACATCATTCTTCAGAATATGACTGCATGTGGAAATATATACATATATGTGTATATATAATATACATGTATAATACATATATATACATATATTTCCATGAGCAGTCCTGTTATACATAGGTGTGACATTTTAATGACTCATTATTCTCTTTAAAAATTATTTTATATTTTAATTATGTGGCTACGTGGGTGTCTGAGTGCCATAGGTGTGCAGGTGTCCAAGGCCAGAAAAGCGTTTCAGACCCCTGGAGCTGGAGTTACAGGCAGTTTCGAGCCACCTAGTGTGGGTGCTAGGAACTGAACCTGGGTCCTTTGCAAAAGCAGTATGCACTCGTAATCATTGAGCCATCCTCTCTCCAGCCCTTCACTGTTCTTTTTAGCTCATTAAAGTACATAGGTGAGGAATACTATGGGAAAAGGGCTCCATCTGTGCAACTCTCGGGAAGCCATTCTCCATGCTGGGTGCAGACTTCCCCATGTGACTGGTACAGGTCCCTGTGTTCTGTAACCTAGTAACCTCACTACAGGTCTGTGTTCTGTAACCAAGTAACCCTAGTAAACTCACTACAGCCCCCCCCCGTGTTCTATAACCTAGTAACCCTAGTAAACTCACTACAGTTCCCTGTGTTCTGTAACCTAGTAACCCTAGTAAACTCACAAGTCCCCGTGTTCTGTAACCTAGTAACCCTAGCAAACTCACTACAGTTCCCTGTGTTCTGTAACCAAGTAACCCTAGTAAACTCACTACAGGTCCGTGTTCTGTAACATAGTAACCCTAGCAAACTCACTACAGTTCCCTGTGTTCTGTAACCAAGTAACCCTAGTAAACTCACTACAGGTCTCCGTGTTCTGTAACCTAGTAACCCTAGTAAACTCACTACAGGTCCCCATGTTCGGTAACCTAGTAACCCTAGTAAACTCACTACAGGTCACCGTGTTCTCTGTAACCTAGTAACGCTAGCAAACTCACTACAGCCCCCCCCTGCCTTCTGTAACCTAGTAACCCTAGTAAACTCACTACAGGTCCCCATGTTCTGTAACCTAGTAACCCCAGTAAACTCACTACAGGTCACCGTGTTCTCTGTAACCTAGTAATGCTAGTAAACTCACTACAGGTCCCCGTGTTCTGTAACCTAGTAACCCTAGTAAACTCACTACATGATGCCTTTAATTCCAACCAGCAGAAATAAAGCACCTCTAGCTCGTTCTTAATGCGGTTTATTCAGGCCTTTTACAGTATTTTTACTTCCTTTTTTCTTCTTGTTCTTCCTTCCCCCAAGACCAGAAAGTCCCTCTATTTATCCACCTTCCCAGCCCAGGTTGCGTGGCCTCAGTCTATTGGTATCATCTGGCCTGATCTTGTATACAGGGTGCACCTGCGCAGCTCAAACGGTGAGCGTGGCTTTACTTTGAGGTAGGAGGGAATCAGGTGTGAGTCATAAGACTCAGGTGTTAGTCATAAGACTTGGCTAAAGTCCCGGGCGCCTTCTTGGGACTGTCGCCACACCCGCTCTCCACATCTCCCCCTTCTTTATTATTTTAGCAGAGAGAATGCCTGTCTTAGGTAGCCCC
>VZQC01008797.1:627616-652384 GCA_009823505.1 Rhizomys pruinosus
TAGTAACCCTAGTAAACTCACTACAGGTCCCCGTGTTCTGTAACCTAGTAACCCTAGTAAACTCACTACAGGTCCCTGTGTTCTGTAACCTAGTAACCCTAGTAAACTCACTACAGGTCCCTGTGTTCTGTAACCTAGTAACCCTAGTAAACTCACTACAGGTCTCCGTGTTCTCTGTAACCTAGTAACCCTAGTAAACTCACTACAGGTCCCAATGTTCTGTAACCTAGTAACCCTAGTAAACTCGCTACAGGTCCCCGTGTTCTGTAACCTAGTAACCCTAGTAAACTCACTACAGGCCCCTGTTTTCTCTGTAACCTCGTAACTAACTCACTGGTTCTCCACGTGAATTTTGGTGGAGTCAAACTTCAGTTTGTTATAGGATCTTAGGAAGAGGGGTTAGAGGTTACATAGTCTCCCCCAAATTGGTGAAAATTCTCCAAACATTTACTAATCTACATGTTCCTCAATCCAATCAAGTTGGCAACAAAGATGAATAATTACACATCTTAAAGTGTTTCAGGGAAAATCAGGTACCAGGTGTGTATAGGAAGCAGGCATCTTATCAGGCTGCAGCCTGGTCCGGTGGTCTGAGGGCTGAAAATTCGGACCCCAAAGGGAAGTAGCATATCTCTTTTACCTTAGACATTGGATTACACTGAGAAGGAAACCTACATATTGCCTGACTATCAGTAAAGTCTTAAGGCAAATTATTATACATTTAGAAAAGAAAAACATGCTTAAAAATTCCCTGTTCAAAAGTCATTGCAGAAGTCTCTAAGACAAACAAAACTGAAAAGTTTTATCAGGACAATGCCAGGTCACTCTAGCAACCTGTGTCAGCATTCCAATCACAAACTTCTCAGCTGAACTTTGTTGACAGAGACAGAGAGAAAAAAACAAGGATTAAAATCCTTATTTTCCTTGAATATTACATCAGGCCTTACATCAGTGTCCCCCCCCCCTTTGAGACTCATTATTCAAACCAGAATTAAACTATAGAGTCTCATTTTCTTTTTTTAATTTAGGGGCTGGTATAATACCATGACCTTGATTATGAATCTTTTTCTATAGTGGTTTCTATAGAAGTAATGCATCTCATACAGTGGAGTAACAGACAGGTTCCTAGCAATAGTCCTATGCTGCCAATTGAACTTTGAAACCCATCCTCTAAATAAAGAGTTAATGTCCTAGCTTTCAATTCCTTTCCAGGTTTGTACTGTTACATGGGCTATCTTTCTGATATAATTGGATATATATATATATAGTCTTTTCAGGTCTCCAGGTAGCCCCCAGCCAGCCTGGAACTTGCTGTGTAGACTTGCTGTGTAGAGATCCACTCACCTCTATTCTGTCTCCCAAGTGCTGGGATTAAAGGCATACACCACCACAGTTGCCTCTTATTGGCTATATTTTTACAGTTTGTCCATTGTCATCTTTTTGGAGGCAATAGTCAGAACTGCTGAATTTCCCACAAATACCTCCTCCTTCAGCTAGTAAGTAATCTAATGCCAAGTGTTTTTGGTAACTAGGAGCTCTCATTTGAGTTTGTTATGTAGCTAGGAGGTCTAGAGCAGAAGCAGCTTGGTTGGTTATAATTTCTAACATAGCCTGTGGGCAAATTATTCTATTAAGCATGTAGACAGGTGTTTTATGGTCCCAACTGCCAAATGTGCCCAGGCAGCTGGGCCATAAGTAGAATTGATGCACTGAGTCATCCTCCTTCCAGCTTCATTACCCTCCAAGGTTAATTCCTTTGCCAATGAATTTTTTTTTCTTGACCCTAAATTTTCATATAAGGGGACTCCCAGGTCTTTACCAGCCTGGCTTGGCAATAAGAAGAAACCAGATTGAATTATTCTAATAGTACAGGTCCCTCCCAATTGGTAGTGAGATGAGTACATTCCCTCTTTTCATAGATACAAAATAGTTTATTTGGTTCTTTCCAGTTAGTGTAGGCTGGATTAGCTCAGAATTTATGCATCTTTGAAAGGCCTTGAAAAACACTAACTTGAGTAGTGTTAGGGCTAGTGCAGGTAAACAGAGGTTGTGTCTTCTGAGATCTTGGACATCTAAGACCAGTATTCCCAGTCCCCTTCTGATTAGAAGCCCCAAACTAAATAGGTCTGCAAAGTATTTCTTTTTTATTTTTATTTTATGTGTATGAGTGTACTGTCTGCATGTAGGTTGGTGCACCCGTGTCATTCAATGCTGCGGAGGTCAAAAGAGGGCGTCAGATTCCCCTGGAACTGGAGTTAAAGACAGTTCTTAGCTGCCATGTGGGTGCTGGGAATTGAACTGGGGTCCTCTGCAAGAGCAGTTGGTGCTCTTAACCACTGAGCCATCTCTCCTGCCCCCAGAATGGTATTCTCTCACATAGGGTCTCTCTTATTCCATGGGTAGGGCTAGGCACTAGCCAACTAGTACATTCTTTTCCAAGTATGTCTGACATGAAGACCCAGCTTTGGGGTCTGGTCTCATTCAATGAGATTTTGGCTCAATTGCAATACGGAATAATCATTAGGCTCATCCTTAACCAGGAAACCTCCACATACTCAACAACTATCAATCCAAAGCTTTTGGCAATTCTCTCTGTCAAGTCTATAAAAAGTTTTTTATCTAAAGAGAGAAGTTTAAAATTTTGGGCTTGAATCCTTATATAATACAGCAGCTGTGTCAGGGCTGGTGATGATGGGAGCCATGGTAACTGGTTCATATCCCATAACCATTCTGGGTATATAAGGACCTGAGGAACTGGTTTTCAACAATACCATTTTCCTTCTGATAGAGAAATGTCTCCTTTGTAGGTCAGGCCATTTAGATATTGAGAACTGACCCATACCATGAAGAGTTTGTATTGCCCCCCCCAAACAAGGGGCCATTGAAACATCTGGTGAAGCCAACTCCCTAAAGCAGATAAATGAGCAAAAGTGTCCCTCACAATAGAATGTAGTGTGACATGGAAAGCATGGTCTAGTCATAAATGACCTGTCTTGAGATTCTCTCAGTGAGATTTGGGCCGTGGACAAAATGGCCTGTGTTAAGAGGCATAAAAGATATAGGAAAAACTTAATAGCAATGGAGGATACTTAAAATACTTACATAAGCAAAGTAAAAAAGTAGCAATAGAATCTTATCACTATACGACCATGTCCAGTTGGAGCAACTTCTATGAAACCAATGGCAAAAATATGGCAACACACACACACACACACACACACACACACACATATGTATAGCAAAAAAAAATATATATATATATATAGCTATTGACATAAGCCATCAGTGTCCATGTAGTACAGTGATAGTGACTACCTTATAAGACTAAAAAGTGATCCACTGATGTTGCAAGCTTCTGTTGTGCATAGACCAACTAGCCTCTGGAGTATCTGGAGCAGGGCTGTAGTCTCAAGCTTCTGCCATGCACAGACTGACCAGCTTCAAGGGTGGTCAGAGCAGGGGTGAAGTTCTCTGGAGGGATTTTGTTGTCTTTGTAGTGTGGCTTAAAATGTTGATTAGGATGTTGTCTGGCAGTCCAGGTTGTGATTTTGTTTGGGGGTAAATTCACACAGCAATACCTGTAACTTGAAGGCTGTAGGGATGGTTACAAGTACACCTTGTGCTAGTCTTTGGTTTTGGCTATGAAGGCAGGCCTATTTTTAAACCCTTGATATCTTTAGTCCTAGTAGGATGTGCCTTTATCCAATCAGAGTAAGGTTTATTCCTTAGCATCTTTATTTTATTTTTTTTTTTTTTTGGTCTTTTCGAGAAGCAAGGGTCCTCCCTGTAGCCCCAGCTGTTCCTGGAACTCACCTCTGGAACCAGGCTGCCTTGAACCACAAAGATCCGCCTGCCCTCTGCCTCCATATTGCTAGATTTAAAGGCGTGGTGCCACCACCACCCCGGCTATTCCTAGACTTTGTTTTTTTTTTTTTTTTTTTTTTTTTTTTTTTTTTTGTCTTTTTAGACCAGGGTCTCCCTGTATCCCCGCTGTCCTGGAACTCACTCTATGTAGACCAGGCTGGCTTGAACTCACAAAGATCCGCCGACTCTGCCCTCCCAAGTGCTAGGATTAAAGGCGGGCGCCACCCCCAGCACGGCGATTCCTAGATCTTTAAATGGGCTCTATTTAAACCTGGAAATTCTAATCTCCTGTAATTTTAAAGAAATATGTTCATTTCTTAGTCTTCCATTATATTTGTTGGGCATTTACAACCATGTAGTTGGCCAAAATTTCCTACCCTCCTCTACTTTTTAGGAGGAATTTGGGCTTGGTCTATTAATTTTTCTTTCACCAGGTTCATCTATGTGAGGATAAGTCAATTTTAAGTATCAAAAATAATAGCTTTATACCACTTAACAAATATATTCATTACACAAAGGCAAAGCAAAAGATTGATAAATGTCTTAATGATTCCAGTATGTATTTATTTTGCATTTAAAACATTTTGTTTTTAATATTTTTGTTTTATTTTATGTGTATGAGTGTATTGACTTTGTGTGTGTGTGCAATGCCCATAGAGGTCAGAAAAGGGTGTCAGATCCTCTGAAACTGGAGTTACAGACAGTTGTTAGCTGAAATGTGGGTGCTAGGAATCAAACCTGGGTCCTCTGCAAGCAGAGTCAGTGTTTTTAACTGCTCCTCTTGCCAAGGAGCTGAGTAGTTTCCCCAGTCCCTGCTTTATCACTTGTGATTTTTTTAATTGGGAATACTACATGTCGATCTTCTTTTTAAGGTGTTAGTGACAAATATTTAATTACATTAACTTTATCCCAGGAAGCAAAGGAGCTTATTAGGCCTACTCACAGAGCAGGGTTGAAAGACTGTTAACAGGGGTACCATTGACCCAAGAAAGTCTTTGCATTGTGTAATTAATGACCTATTAGCCTTATGAGTTATGGGCAGGGCCACCTTCTTTAGTCTTTTTCAATCTATAGAATTCCATTCTCAGGGGCTGGAGAGATGGCCTAGCGTTTAAGAGCACCGACCGCTCTTACAGAGGACCCAGATTCGATCCCCAGCACCCACATGGCGGCCGAGAAACATCTGAAACTCCAGTTCCAGGGGAATCCGACACCCTCTTCTGACCTCCACGGCATTGCACAACATGGGTGCACAAACCTGTATGCAGACAGTACATTCATACACATACAGAAATAAATAAAATTAAAAAAAAAGAATTCCATTCTTCCCTAAGACCAGGAAGCCAGGTGTGACTAAGATATAGTATAACTGCATACAATGAATTGGGAAGATTGGCTAGCTACTTAGGTAAGGATCACCTATTTATTATTATTTTATATGAAGGACTATCCATAGTTAACAAGACCAACTGTGATAATCTTCTGTAAGTAAGCACAGTTGAACTCATAAAGTTGACAAGTGTTTGGCTCAGTAGATAGTATTGTATTACACCTTATTAATAGAACTTTCAATCCAATTTACATGCATAAAAGACTCAATATTACCTGTGTTTACATTGTGGAACTATTAAGCATTGTAAGTTTCCTGGTAAACCATATAGAAAACATAAGACAGTTAAAACAAATGTTTTTCTTTATATAATTTTGAGAGTGATTTACCAAAATTGGCGGACACATGCCAAAACATTTTCAAATTGATGTTTATAACATTCAGTAGATTAAGAAGTACCAACAAATGCATTTGATAAGAATCTCATTTACTGGCTGGAGAGAGATGGCTCAGTGATTTAAGAGCACTGACTGCTTTTGCAGAGAACATGGATTCAATCTCCAGAACCCACATTGTGGCTAAAAACCATCTGTAACTCCAGTTCCCAGGGATCTGACACCCTCTTCTGACCTCTTTGAGCACTGCACGACAGGAGTACACTTACATACATTCAGGCAATACGCTCATACACATAAAATAAAAGGAATAAATGCAATATTTTTTAAAAGAATCTCATTTGCTTCCAATAATAAGCATGTCCACCGATACATGCAGAAGTTACGGGTAGGACCCTGGACACCTTCATCAGCATTCAAATCACAGAGGCCATTTTGAGCTCAGTCCCAGGCCAAGACAAGACAACCATAGAAGGTTCAGACTGTGAGTACCTTGGAAAATGCTGCCTCCTACAGGTCGTTCAGGAAGTGCCTGTTCCCATGCATCTTATGTATTCAAAATAGCCAAGATTGTACTAGAATTAGCACAGTTTTAGGGAAGTTATTCCATATTTGCCCAAAATATCTCTTTTTGGTAAGGCAATATTAAAGTTTCTATGTAAACTTTTATGCTGAGAATCTAAAATCTATTAATATGATTACTATTGGTTATTACTGAGAACTTTAAAATTTTACCTTGTTTTTCTTTTATTCATTAGGTAATTAAATAAACAGTATTGGGGCTGGAGAGATGGCCTAGCGGTTAAGAGCACCGACTGCTCTTGCAGAGGACCCCAGATCGATCCCCAGCACCCACATGGTGGCTGAGAACCATCTGTAACTCCAATTCCAGGAGAACTCCAGTTCCAGGGGAATCCAACATCCTCTTCTGACCTCTGCGGCATTGCACAACACAGGTGCACAGACCTACATGCAGACAGTACATTCATACACATTAAATAAATAAATAAATAAATAAATAAACAAATAAATAAACAGTATTTATTATACATATGCATTATTCCGTGTTACCTATTTTTTCTCATTATTGTGACAAGATAGAGTTCTTAGTTGCTCTTATTACAGGCATTTCTGTATCACAAGATAAATAATAATAATAATAATAACTAACCTCTGTTGGAAATGGCTTATATCTTAGCCACCTCCAAAGGCACAACGACTTTACTCATAGACTGATCTGTGGTCCTTTCCCTCTCATGAATAAAGGTGGCCAGCTGGCTCTAGAGAAGGGTCTTCAGGACATTTAGAGACAACTAGGCTTAAGCCTGAAGCAGGGGGTCACAATCCCAGCTCCAGAATCTTAAATATAGACAAATCATTATAAACGTAGAAAAGAAAAACATGTTAAAAGAAATCCCCTGGGGCTGGAGAGATGGCTCAGCAATTAAGAGCACTGACTGCTCTCGCAGAGGACCCAGGTTCAATTCCCAGCACCCACATGGTGGCTTCATCTTTGGCTCCAGTTCCAGGGGAATCTGACACCCTCTTCTGACCTCCACGGCATTGCGCAACATGGGTGCACCAACCTACATGCAGACAGTACACTCATACACATAAAAATAATTTAAAAAATTAAAAAAAATAAATCCCCTTTCTAAAGTCACTGTAGAAGTCTCCATCTGAGACCCAGAACTGAGGAAGTTTTGTCAGGATGCAAGGCAAGTGGCTCTAGCTAGTTGTGTCAGTATTCTAACCACACATCTGGCAGCTGAACTTTGCTGACAGTCAGGGAGAGAAAGCAGGGATTAAAATCCTTATTTTCCTTGAATATTTCATCAGACTCTACATCAATATGGCATCTTAACAAAAGATCAGCACCTTTGTGGAGAAATGAGAGGATGTAAGAATGAGGCTTTGTTTGGATAGCAGCAAATTGTGAGAAAGGGATTATTTGGAGGCAAATTAAAGGATTGCTCCATCTCAGGACTGTAGCAAGCTGCTTCATAAAGAGTTAATATGTCTTACAATTTGATGGCTTGGGGCATATTTCCAGAGTTAATGTTCAGTGAAGGACAAAAGAACTATGTGATCATTGCAAGCAGTGTACCCAGAAGGCAAACCTCTGGGGACAAAACATGTGTTCTTAACTTCTTGAAAACACTCTTGTTGGGCTGAAGCTGTTTCAGGAAGCAGATGTCTCTGACACATAGTTTAAAGGTCCCTTTGTCTGATAACATCAATACGTTGTATTCCTTAACTTGTAACTTGTCATTGTATGTATGTATTATTATTCTATGTAACTTGTTATTTTATGTCTTATGTGTTCTTGACACAATATTTCCTGTAAATTCAACTCAACTCATACATTATTTTAGTACTGAATAAAAACTCAGGACCGCTGGGCATGGTGGTGCATGCCTTTAATCCTAGCACTTGGGAGGCAGAGGCAGGCGGATCTCTGTGAGTTCAAGGCCAGCCTGGTCTACAGAGCGAGTTCCAGGACAGCTGGGGCTACAGGGAGACCCTGTCTCAAAAGACCAAATAAATAAATAAATAAATAAATAAATAAAATCCTACTTCTATCCTGGACTGGCCTACTCGCCCAAGGCCACTCACTTAAGGTGTCTCTTAGCCCCTTGGAAGCAATGGACCTAGTCCTCACCAGGGAGTTCCAAGAAGCCAGCTGATTGGCTAGAGCTGATCTCTCAGTGGGATGCTGGGGCAGCTTCCTGGGCAAGCCCTCTGGCAGCATCAGGAGCCCACAGAGTCAGCATGCACTTCAGGCAAACCAGGTGTCAGGGAAGCAGCATGGCTGGGTTGTTCTCTGCCACAGTTCTGCAGTTCGTGTGTCTCACATAGCGGGGATCCTCAGGAGGGGTGTGAGTGCTGACCATTTGCACTCCCTGGTTTAAATAGGCTGAAGCTAGACATGTGGGGTGCACTTAGTCTCAGGTGCTAATCTCGGGCTTGTGCCTAGGGTCCCCAGTGCATGGCAGGTGGCTCTTTCCTCTCTGGGGGTCACACCTTGGTCAGGGTAGGGGACCCAGGACTGGTTATGAGGTCCTTTTGTCCATGCTGCCTCTGGCCACCTAATCAACTGAGTACGGTCAGTCTTTGGGCTCTGCTGAGGCCCTCTGTGGCCGCCCTAGTGTCGGGAGTGCTTATCTCACAGTGACATAGTTTATAACATGTATGTTTAGCTGTATGCTTTGTCTGTTGGGGGGTTTGGTGTTTGTTGAAGTGGGAGTGTATGGCCACTCCTTTTAGCCTATCTTGGCAGGAATAGAACATAGATTTGTACAGCATTTGGAGACTGTAAAATCACTGCAGAATCTTCTAATGGTCAAACTCTTCCATCTTGATCCAGCAGAATCCCTTCATGTTGGTTCCCTTGGCATTTTAATGTAATCTATTGCCAGCTTTCTTGCTTCCAGCCAGTTTTTACCTGCTCTGGCCTTGCAATTTTTCTTCAGGGAGCTGTTTTGTGTTAAATGCTACCTAGAGACAATAATTTGTAGCTAATTGCTGTTGAATTGTTTTCCTTCAGGGCATTTTACAGTGGCTACAGACGGGGAAAAAACTGTAAAAAGAAGTAAAAATTGCTATTTCCCAACTCAAATAATGAACACATTTTATTTTTATCTTTTTGGTTTCTCTGAAAATCTAGGCTGCCAACAGCAGTGATACTAATATATCAGCTTGTTTAATCTCGAAGTATGTACCAGCAATAGAAAATTATACATGTTATATGTCTTTTGTAGTAACATAATGTAAACAGAAATTTTATTTAAAATTATGAATAGGTTGGGACAGTCTTTGCACCATCTGAAAATAAGCAATGAGCGCCTTATTCTTCTACATACTTTAAAAATGTTTTATTATTGGGCTGGAGAGATGGCCTAGTGCTTAAGAGCACCGACTACTCTTGCAGAGGACCCGGGTTCGATCCCCAGCACCCACATGGCGGCTGAGAACCGTCTGTAACTCCAATTCCAGGAGAACTCCAGTTCCAGGGGAATCCGACGCCCTCTTCTGACCTCCGTGGCATTGCCCGACACGGGTGCACAAACCTAAATGCAGACAGTACATTTATACACATAAAAAAATAATTAAAAATTTTAATGTTTTAATTAATTAATTAATTAATTATTTTAATGTGTATGAGTGTACTGTCTGCATGTAGGTTAGTACACCCGTGTCGTGAAATGCTGCGGAGGTCAGAAGAGGGCGTCGGATTCCAGATTATGGGTGCTGGGAATCGAACCCGGGTCCTCTGCAAGAGCAGTTGGCGCTCTTAACCGCCGAGCCATCTCTCCAGCCCCTTATTATTTTTATTTTCTGTGTATGAGTGCAGTGCCGGCGGAGATCAGAAGAGGAAGGCGGAGCCCTTGGAAGTGGAGTTGGCGAAGTTGTCAGCTGCCTTGTGGGTGCTGGAAATTGAACCCGGGTCCTCTGCAAGAGCAGCCAGTGCTCTTAACTGCTGAGCCATCTCTCCAGCCCCTTGTTTCATACTTATTTCTCTCTCTTTAATAGTACTCTCCTTGTAATTATGAATAAAGATAGGGCACAAGGTAGAAAAAGCTTCTGAAGAACCAGCAAGACCTCTGGTTTTGGAGCCGTGGTTTCCCACGCAGACACCGTACAGGGTTGTGTCGCGGTGGCTTCTGGGAAATGTAGTTCAAACGGACAAGTGCTGCGGTTCACGCAGGGAAACCCGTTTCCTCTGTCGCGCGCGCGCGCAGTGGTACCCGGCAGTTTGGCGGCAGCGGGGAGACTTGTCCTCGCGCTAGGTGTTGGGCTCGCCTCCGGGGCAGTTGGCCGCTGGGAGCCTGGCCCGGTGGGCTGAGCTACGGGCTTCGGGTGAGAGCGGGCCCGGGGCGCACGGCTGCTGCGGGGAGGCCGGGATGCGGGTCCAAGAGCGCGGGGCGCGGACTCCGGAGAGGGGCGGCTTCGGCAGGTGAGCGCGGCGGCCAGGCGCAGTTGCCCCGGGAGATTCCCACGCCCTACGGGTGGAGATGCCCTGGGGTAGCGATCGGCGTCCTCCCAAGCAGTTCTCTGGGCCGCGGGCCTGAGGAGAGGCCCCTGCGAGCTGTCCTCCTCTGGGAGCTCCGGAGGTTTGCCACCCGCGGCTTGCCCCCTCCCCCACCACCAGAGTTGCAACTTTGATTTTTCTGTTGGTTCATCTGTATCAGGCTTCCTTGATGGACAGTGTTTTGTCTTTTATAGTGAATCCCAGAGTGGCTTGTTTTCCTTTTTGGTTAGTTTTTGTTCAGTGATTAAGTATTAATGAAGTGGAAGGATGCTGGGGGTGGAACCCTGGACCTTGTAATGTCGTGTGCTGTCCACTGAGCTGCACCTCCAGCCCCTCCTCTCTAAAATTGAAATTCATTTCTAGCTGGCAGTGCTGTACCTGGGGGGGGGGCGCTTGGTGGGAGTGGGTGGGGTTGGCTTAAATTAAGCTACTTTGGTAATTTTTCTGGCTAAAGAAGCAGAATTTTCTCCAGAAGAGAGGACTAAATTTTGTTGGCCGCTTCATTCACCAAATGCAGCAGTCTGGAGTATTTATGCTTTTTCTTGGTAATTAGTAGCTCTGAGCCGGTAAAAGCTCTGCTTTTTACTGTTTACTTCGTTAATGAACAGCTGATGTTTCTAATCCCTGGAGGAAAGGTCACAGGACAAGTGAGGAAGTGTGCTTGTGGCCCACTGCTGGGCTTGGAGGCCATTCCCAGGTTCCCTCTGGCTTGGGAAGGCCAGGGTATGTGCACGTGCCCAGCAGGTAAGGTTGGGTTGTTTTTACAACCCCTGGTCTTCACTGCTGAGTCATCTCTCTGCGCCCCAACAGGTGCCTTCTCCTGAATACAGGAGAACACCCTGAAGACTAGACCTCACACTTCTTTTTCTCTTCCAGGTGCCTTCTCAGGAGGGGCAGCTCGAAGAGAGGAATGGCCAGGGGGTTGCCAGCAGCCCGGGTTCAGGTGGGTGAAGGCTGCGTCTTTTTAAGCCACTTCTGGGTCCCCAGCTTCTCCAGGAGGGGCCCAGGGAGGGAAAGGGAGGGTGATGGTGTCAGCCACAGTGTTAAGTCATTTTCTCAGGACCACCATCTTTGTTCCTTTTTTTTTTTTTTTTTTTTTTTTTTTTTGGTTCTTTTTGAGGCAGGGTCTCCCTGTAGCTCCAGCTGTCTTGGAACTCTCTATGTAGACCAGGCAGGCCTTGAACTCACAGAGATCCCCCTGCCTCTGCCTCCCTAGCACTAGGATTGAAAAGGCATGCGCCACCATGCCCGGCATCTTTCTTCCTTTTTATTGGTGGAAAGTTTACCTACCTCCCGCCCCATCAACCTCTTGTTAACCATTTCTAGCTAGAATTCTCACAGTCTTGTGACCTGATCTTAAGACCAGTCTTCCTACCACACATCTCCATACTATTTGGCAGCTCAGATATCATTTGCTGAGAGCTAAGATTAATTGGTTCAAATTTGACTGAGTTAGACTAACTCATCCGTATGCAAACTTCCCAATAATGCAGTCAATGCTCGATTGGTGCGTCTGATTGGTTGAGCTTCTTTCATTTTTGTAAGGAAACTGGGTTATTGGAGTCTTCTTTGTGTAAAGGCTGTTGTATTAGCATCTGCCTTGATTCTATTCACAGAAATACTGGGTACCAGTTCTTGGGGAAACTTAGTTTTTAGTTGAGACTGGCAGATGACTGAGGCTTTGAGAGGATAGATCCCTGGGAAATTGGCCCAGTTAGTAAAGTGCTTGCCACACAAACATGAGGACCTGAGTTTGATCACAGAACTCAAGTATAAAAGCCCAGTGTGACGGTGTGTGCTGTGCTGCAGTGCTGGAGAATCGGAGGCAGGTGGGGCTTACTGGCCAGCAGCTCTGAGAGTTGGCCAGCCCCAGGCCAGTGAGGGCCCCTGTGTCAAAAAACGAGATGGAAAGTGGACTGAAGAGCTCGACACCTGAGGCTGACTTATGATCTCCACTCAGACACATACACACACACACACACACACACACACACACACACACATTCACATACATTTGAAAGAGGTAGAAAATCTGAAGGAACAGGAGTGCGGTCAGGATGTCATTTGGGGTATAGCGCTTGCTTAGCAGGCCCAAGGCTCCGGGTCTGATTTTCAGCACTGTAATGAGGCAGAAGTGAGGGAAATGTCTCTTCCCTCATTTCCAGTGGAGTCAAACCACTCACTTTTTCCGTTGATTAGCTTTCCAGGTCAGGGAAGGTGCCAGGCTTTGTGATTTGTCTGTGGTTATGGGGACATGCTCCCGGATGGTAAAGAGAAAGGAAGTTTCTGGCACTCAGAGTGTAGAAATGGGTGTTAAGTAAATCTTTGGACACTTCTCTGCTGATGTACAGGGATGCTGAACCCAGCAACCCAAACATCTCCCTTCAGATGAGTTACACAAACTATTACATTTCCAAAGTCCCTGGCCGTGTGTTCTGTCTTCTTGATTTAGCTTGATTTCGTCTGCTCTCAGGTGTGACTGCTGTTAGAGATTGCCGAGGGCACCGTGTGTCACTTGTAGGCATATCACAAATACTCCGTATTTGTGCTCAGAAATAAGGCTCTTGTCGAGAATTGCTGGCGTGGCTTGAAACACTCAACCTTGTCAGGTCTCTCTTGGGTGTGGTCTGGCGTGACTGGGATGGGTTTGCCGTTCCAGGAGCCATTGACGTTCAGGGATGTAGCTGTGTTCTTCAGCCAGGAGGAGTGGCTGCACCTGGACTCTAAGCAGAGAACCTTGTACCGGGAGGTGATGTTGGAGAACTACAGCAACCTGGTCTCCCTGGGTAAGGAGCTTTCCCGGGGTTCAGATTCTGCCATAAAAACGTGTCCCTCACCTGGAAATATACGTGAAAGGTTTGGGTCAGTTTGGCTTGTGAATGGGCTCAGTCAATCCCAGTTGCTGCTCTGGGATGTTCTGAGAAGTTTGACATGACTGAGTTGATAAAAAAAGCACCTTGTGCTGGGCGTGGTGGCGCACGCCTTTAATCCTAGCACTTGGGAGGCAGAGGCAGGCGGATCTTTGTGAGTTCAAGGCCAGCCTGGTCTACAGAGTGAGTTCCAGGACAGCTGGGGCTACAGGGAGACCCTGTCTCGAAAAGACAAAAAAAAAAAAAAACCCCTTGTTTAGTGCTCTTCTTGTCGGACTCACCCAGCTTCATCTCCTTGGGCTCCCTAAAATGTCCCACTGAGAGGAGAGCCCTGACTCACATCCTGACTGCCTTGGACAGCCTCTAGGAGCCAGTCAGTGTTCAGCGGCTTTCTGAACATACCCCCTCCTTCCTTACACTATTGCCCCACCCCCGCCCCCCGGCCTCTCCAGGGCTGGAACTCTGTGTCAGGATAGCCTCTCATGTTGTCCTCTTGTTTATGAACAGGGATTCCATTTTCAAAGCCAAAGATGATCTCTCAGTTAGAGCAAGCAGAATACCTGCAGATGGTGAGAGGTGGGCATCCAGGTAAGTGTTGGGGATTGAGAGTTCCTACTGCCTAGGCACATTGAAGGGATTATGCTCTGGAGACACCTCCCTGGTGTGCCAGGACATGAGGATTTCAGGAAGTGTGGGCATGTCTTCTCTCTCTGTTTCTGATCACCTGACTCACCAGGCACAGAAGAGGGAGAAGTGGATTCTCAGGCACAGGATGCCCTCTGTCAAGCCTGTGTCTGTTCTTGTTTTCTCCTGTCCCTTGCTTCTGTGTCCTGGTACGTTCTTTCCCCTCATTGGTTTCATATTAACTTTCATGACCACAGTGCGTCTGTAGTTTGACGGTGTACCAAAATGGGGATAGTTTTAGAATTTAGGCCAAAGGTTCACAAGTGCTCATCATACATTTTTTTTTTTTTTTTGGTCTTTTTGAGATGGTCTCCCTGTAGTCACAGCTGGCCTGGAACTTACTATGTAGACCACGCTGACCTTGAACACACTCTGCCTAGCAATCATCATGCCATTTTTATTGTGAAAGATTTTAAGTCAGGTGGCAGGTGCTGGTCCCTGATGTGTGCTGCTGCCTATGAATTTCGCTTGCTGTGTCCTAAGCGCCACGTTCTGTTGAGCTTTGGATTTTGACTTTGTTTCTGGCACTGGAGGATGTCTCTTGAGTTCCGCCACTTCCCCAGAATTCACTTCTCTCTGACAGGAGATAGGTGTTGAGGGTCGGTGCAGGCTTGGGTTTCTATTCTTGAACTCTAAGTTTTCCTTTGTTCTGACTTGAATATTACCATGAATAAATTTGTTTTTCAGAGAAGATTATGTGTGCAGTGTCTATACATATCTAAGTCAGGTCTGTTTCTCTCTTTTGAAAGTAGTCTTGGGTAGAATCCTGACACTGGGTTCTCCACCCCATCTACAGTGATCACCCGTAGTCTTGGGTAGAATCCTGACACTGGGTTCTCCACCCATCTGCAGTGATCACTGCAGTCTTGGGTAGAATCTTGACACTAGGTTCTCCACCCCATCTGCAGTGATCACCTGCAGTCTTGGGTAGAATCCTGACACTGGGTTTTCACCCCATCTGCAGGGATCACACCCATAGTCTTGGTAGAATCCTGACACTGGGTTCTCCACCCCATCTACAGTGGTCACCCGTAGTCTTGGTAGAATCCTGACACTGGGTTCTGGTGCTGCATGTTGATAAAAAGTAAAAAGTCCTAAGTCTGATTTTCTCTTATTTTCTGTACAGATCATCTCTTCCCCCCCTCCACCTTTGTTGTGCTTGGAATCTTATATTTTCTTTTTCCTTGAAATTCAGAAGATTCATTAGGTTGTAGCAAGGAAATTTTCTTAAAACATTTATGTATTGGAGTGTGGATATGCATAGCTCTTTGGTGGAGATCAGTGGACATACTTGCTGGAGTCAGTTCTTCCACTGTGTAGGTTCTTGTGGATATCAGTGGACATACTTGCCGGAGTCAGTTCTTCTACTGTGTGGGTTCTGGTGGATATCAGTGGACATACTTGTCGGAGTCAGTTCTTCTACTGTGTAGGTTCTAGTGGATACTTGCCGGAGTCAGTTCTTCTACTGTGTAGGTTTTGGAGATGACACTCAGGTCTTCAGTCTTGGCCCCAAGCTCCTTTGCTTGCTGAACGGTCTCACCAGCCCTCTTTAATGTTTTGACACACATTCAAAAGTCCCAGGGTTGTAGAGATGGCTTACTGATTAAGATCACTGAAAGCTCTTGCAGAGGACCCTGGGTTTGGTTCCCACCGCCCATGTGGTGCCTGGTGCCCTCTTCTGGCCTTTCTGCAGGCATGTACACACAGGAGCACTTATATATGCAGACAGAACACTGATGCACCTAAAATTTTTTCTAATTAAAGACTCAATTCCCTTCAGGGATTTTTTTGTTTCTGCCCCATACTGACAGTCTTTTTAAGATTGTTGCAGACCACCAAGAATTTTGGAGAACTGACTTTAAGAATAATTATATAATAGAAATTCAAACCTAGAAACCTACAAGCCTCGAAAACAAATATATTTATTTTCCACCGCAGTTGGGGGTTGGGGGACCCAGTGCCAGAATGAAAGCTTTCTGGTTGGCAAAGAAATCACTAGTGTCAAATTGATTGTGTTCTTTTTGAGTGCTTAAACTTTTTCTTGTTTTTGTTTTCAGACAGAGTCCTACTCTGTTACTCAAGCTTTCCTGGATCTTACTTTGTAGCTCAGGCTGGCCTTGAACTTACGGCAATCCTCTTTCCTCAGCTGCCTGATGCTGAGATTTCGGGTCTAAGACAGCACACCCAACTAAAAATCATTTGTAATTTTTACAAGTTTTTATTCAGTACTAAAAGCTCATTCTTGCCTAGGTCTTTGAGTTGGTTGGGTTTTCTTACTGGAATACTCTTTATATCCACATATTTGCCTGGCCTGCTCTTTAGATTTTCTCTTTTACACATTATGCTGTGCTGCAGTGGATGGGGATGGTAGCGGAGATGGCGTGACATAGCCTGGATGTGGAGGTCAGGGAAAACTTTCAGGGACTGAGTTTTTTCCCTCTAGTGCTGGTCCCAAGGACTGAACTCAAGTTGTCAGGCTTAACAACCATCACCTTCTGCCACTGTACCATTTGAAACGTTATATTTTATTTTAATTTTCTTATTACCCAGATTAAAGGATCAGGATAGTTACCCCTCAGTGTGTGCCTTGTTTTTGTTTATTCTATTGCAGTTTTCATAAGGCCCTGGTTACTACTTTGGCAATTTGGTTACTTGGCTATTGAATGGGAGTCCATGAGGGTTGCCCTTGGCCTGGCTGTTGCCTGTAACTCCCAGAGCCCTGGCCTTTGCATGATATATTGAGGCACCGGGAAAACTTTCAAATAGCTCTTAACAGGTAATAGCTCTTCTTAAAAATGTTCTCTGTAATTTTCTTTTCGGATTTACCTGAGCGCCGAGGCAACTGACCTGGGGATGGAGGTGCCTGTAACAGTAGCTGTTCTCAGAAATGCCTTACTCCCGAGCATCCAGGCCTGATTGCTAAATCAAGTCCAGTTACTCCTCTGCCTGGAAGACCTGCCTTTGAGGTCTTCACCCCTTTCCACCCAGGCATGTCTATCCTCCCTTTTCCTCTTGTGTTCCTTGTTCCCGACCTTCCCAGGATGCGGAGGCTAGATTTGTTAGCTATGCTTACACATTGTGATTTCCTCTCCTTTTTCCCAATGCAAGAGTCACATTTTGTTTATTTTAGGGTGGAAATTCTTGTTTGAATGCTCACTTTCTAAAGAAGAAAATACAGAAGTCTTGAAATACCACAGAGTTGATGGTCCTTTCGATTCCATACTGGGAAAAATGCACATGACTGAAGACCAGTTAGAGGGGCACCGAGGCACAAAGAACAAACTTTACAGGACAATGCCGCCCACCATTAAAAAGGGCTGTGTAAAAGAGAGGAGCTTTAGAGGTGGTGAACTTGTGAGAAATCTTGGTATAAAGTCTTCATTTACTAGAAAACTTGGAATTGTTTCCAGAGGAAGAAAACCGGGTTCACAGCAGTATTCAACTCTGTTTAAACAACTGGGAGTCAACACTGTGCATAAATGTTACAAATGTAACATCTGTGGGAAAATATTTCTTCACAGTTCTTCCCTGAGCAAACACCAGAGGATCCATACGGGAGAGAAACTGTACAAGTGTAAAGAATGTCGGAAAGCCTTCAGCCAAAGCTCATCCTTAACACAGCACCTGCGAGTCCATACTGGGGAGAAACCGTACGTATGTGGTGTGTGTGGGAAGGCCTTCAGCTTCACCACCTCGCTCATCGGGCACCAGAGGATGCACACTGGAGAGAGACCCTACAAATGTAAGGAATGTGGCAAAACATTCAAAGGCAGTTCATCCCTCAACAATCACCTGCGAATTCACACTGGAGAGAAGCCCTATAAGTGTACTGAGTGTGGAAGAGCCTTCAGCCAGTGCTCATCGCTCATTCAGCATCACAGAATCCACACTGGGGAGAAACCGTATGAATGTAGCCAGTGCGGGAAAGCCTTCACGTCGATTTCACGGCTTAGTAGACACCATCGGATCCATACTGGAGAGAAGCCCTTTCATTGTAATATGTGTGGAAAAGTGTTCAGTTACCACTCAGCCCTGATTATACATCAGAGAATTCACACCGGAGAGAAACCATATGTGTGCAAAGAGTGTGGGAAAGCCTTCAGCCAAAGCTCAGCACTGAACCAGCATCGGAGAATCCACACTGGAGAAAAGCCTTACAAGTGTGACGAGTGTGGGAAGGCCTTTTCCTGGGTCTCAAGGCTTAACATACATTACAGAATCCACACTGGAGAGAAGCCTTACCACTGCAAGGAATGTGGAAAAGCTTTCAGTTCCCATTCAGCAGTAAATACTCACAGAAAAATCCATACTGGTGAGAAACCTTATAAATGTAGTGGCTGTGAAAAAGCCTTCAACCAAAGCTCAGCCCTAATTCAGCACCAGAGAATTCATACTGGAGAGAAACCATTTAACTGTAAAGTATGTGAGAAAGCTTTCCGACAAACTTCATCCCTTATGACACACATGAGAATTCATACAGGAGAAAAGCCTTACAAATGTAAAGACTGTGGGAAGGCTTTTAGTCAGAGCTCATCTCTCACCAATCATCGGAGGACACATTATTGAGAAAAGCCATTTAAGTAACAGGCATGTGGTAAATCTTCCATGAGATGTTCATTCCACACTGATCGTAGCAGTTCATTCTGGGGAGAAAATGATGAGGAGTAGTTAATGGGGGTGAGCATCAAGTTAGACTCAGCAAACACCAGGTACTTCACAATGCCACGTAAAGTTGGGAGTGGAAAACTTCCACAAGTTTTTCATTAGTGACTGGAGAGTTGGCACCATATGGTGGCTAACAGCTGTCAGTGGGTAACTCCAGTTCCAGGGCATACAGCACCCTTTTCTGACCTCTGGGCATTGCATGACTTGGGTGCACTTAAACACGTAGGCAATACACTCATACACATAAATTGAAAATTATTTAAGAATGTTTTTCATATATTCGTAAGTTATTACTATTAAGCTGAGACTAGATTGAAGGGTTAATATTTTGTTTCTAGTGATGTTTGTTTAATAGCCACCAGCTTTCAAAAGCATCACTGTGAACCTTTTTTTTTTTTTAATTGGTATTTTTGAGACAGAGTCTCCCTTTTAGTCCCAGCTGGTCTGGAGCTCACTCTGTAGACCAGGCTGGCCTTGAACTCACAGAGATCCACCTGCCTCTGCCTCCCAAGTGCTGGGATTAAAGGATTAAAGGCATGTGCCACCATGCCTGGCTCTGTGAACCTTTAATTTAGGTAAAAGTGCAGCCATAAACCACCAGGATTCAAATAAGCCTAGAATCTTTTGAGACTGCCTTTATTATGCAATGTAGTTGGATTAGAAAGGATTTTGGGGAAAAGAAATATGCACAGTTAACCTATAGCTACCTCACTGTCAAGTTTTTTAGTATTCTGGAAACAAATTCCACATGTAGTTACTGTTAACTTTTGGATCATTTTTCCTTTCTCTAAGCCTCAGAAGTAAATCATTTTGTGAACCAGGCTGGTGTGTTGTCCTTTGTGTTTTCTTGTCAACTACTTGTGACCATTGCCGATTCAGATCTAAAGTTACTTTAAGTCACGGGATGCAAGATATTGCACCTGGGCGTTTCAGAAAGCAATTACCTTTCCTGTATTAAATTGTGAAGTAAAGATTCTTCAGACAGCTGTTTTTGCAATTTTGTGATATATATTGCTATAAATGGAAAATTATGTCGCATGTAGCCGAATGGAGCAGAGCTCTTGGTTGACAGGCTACTCCTGCTTCCTTGACTTCCCGGTAACAATTGTTCACTGCTTATATAACCTCAGGGAGCAGTAGACAGGGAAGCATGAAGTAGTAGTCACCTGCAAGTTGGCAAAAGATTTTTTAAGGTAACCTGAAAGCGGAATACCTCCCTGTGATGCTGTGGCCCAAGGAGGAAGCCTTTCCTGAATGCACCTTCTGAGGACGTTGCCCAGGCCTCCTCAAGGCAGGTTAAACTGACACACTGGGGTTCTTTGCAAAGACTGGGCCAAGACTAGTTCCAGGCAGATTCTGACCACTGTGGGCATTGCATGACCCGGGCATTGCTCTTACATACATGCAGGCAATATGCTCATACACATAAATTTTTTTAAAGGCATAGTGCTTGCATATAGATTATCTCCCTGTGTACTTTGAATCAGGTTACACATTATAGCTAATCAATGCCCCGCTCACTTCATAGTCCCAGAATGCTCTTTGAAGCAAATTCAAGTTTTGCTTTTTGGAACTTATTTTTTTCCTCAAATATTGTTGATGTGTTGGTTGAACCCCTGGGTGCAGAAACCTGCAGATACAGAGGGCCAACTTTATATATTTCATTTATATGACAAAAACTTTGCAAATGCAATTATGTATGTATATGTGCATATTACATATGATGTGGCTGTCAAACAGATACAGAAATCCAAGACAGTGTTTCTGGAGCATTGTGGACAAGACAATGTATTAGATGTATTCAATCAACTACTTTTTTTTTTTTTAATCCTTCTGCCTCTGAAGTCCCTCTGGGCTACATAGCAAGGTCCTCATCTCAAAACAAGCAAAAAATCTCCAAACTGTAACTATTATTTTCTGTATACTATGCATATTAACATAATCGAATCACGACTAGTGGTGTGAAATACACCGATTTGCCTAGGGTTTTGTTAGGCCTAGTGGACCTGAAACTTATAAGTAGTCATGCTGGCCTCGAAATCAAGGTGACCTCCGGGCTCTTAGGCATCTAAATTCAGGTTTTGTCTTGTCATTTTGCCCACCTAACAAAATAAGTCTGAGGGCTGACCTAACGCGCCCCGCCAGCACTGGGTGTAGACCACCCGCCTCAGTTGTCACAGTAGTCCCCATCTGCAACCCCTTGTGGATTGCCAAGTGATGGAGAGTATCAAGCAACACCAGCTCAGCACCCGGAAGTCGGGTAGCCGCGGTGCCCTCTGGGAAGTGTAGTCCTAGTGGGCCCGAGGCATGCTGGGAGTGGTAGTTCTTGGCGGTTTCTCTCGGTGGCGGGGCAGCTCGTGGCCTTCTGGGGGGCTCTTGGCCGAGGCGGGCCACACTCCGCTGAGAGGGTGCGCCTGTGGCTGAGACCCTCGAGGCTGCACGTGCCCAGCGGCGGCGGGAGCGAGCGCTTGTGCGGTGTGAGTGGGGCGGCGGGGCTCGGCGGGGCTCGGCGGGCGGTGGGCTTCGCGGACAGGCCTCGCGGCGCGGCCTGCTGTCCGGGGCGCGGCCTGGGCGGCGGCTCTGCGCACCACTCACTGGCCCCGGGGACCTGCGAGGCGGCCAGCACGGCCTGGGGAACCTGGATGTGACCGGGTCGGCGGGGGCGGGGGCTTGTCAGTCTACTGTGGCACCTCAGCGATGCAGAAATCAGGACAATAGCTAATACCTGTTAGACTCAGTTCTAATTTAACGGTTTAGCTGATTTAATTCCAAGTTTCAGGCAGCGAGGACCCTTCATTGTGCCACGTTTACAGATGGAGAAACCAAGGCATAGAGTGGCCAGGTCGTTGGCTGCAGTTGCTGCTTGGACTGGCAGGAGGATTCTCCCTGCGTCCCGTGCTGCTGGCGGTCTTGTGTCTTTGGGCAGGCTATGATTCTCTGGTTAGCCACCTCAGCCACGTCTGTAAAATGTAGTGAAAAAATAACAGTCCTGCCCCTGCCGCACAGAGCGTTAGTTCCAGGAACAGCCAACGAAATCGGGTTACACAAAAATAATAAAATCCTCATGATGTTTTTAGTAAGTTCTGTTGAGCTGTTTTCATAACTACCCCCGGCTGATTTATAATTCCTGATACGATGTAAATCCTCTGTTAACAGTTACACAGTATTGTTTAGGGACTATTGAAAAGAAAAAAGTGTCTTTGGTACAGACACAATTTTTTCTAAATAATTTTGATCTGGGGTTAGTGGAATCATAGATGCCAAGCCCATCTAAGGAAGACCAATTGGCTTTACTTTTTAGAGTCCTTGAGAAGATGAAAGTAATTCACGAAAAACAAGTGTGCTTCATAGAGTAACCACCTCATTTTTCCTGTGGCTGGCTGTGGTGAGCCCACTGAAGAGTTCGTAGAACATTCCTATGTGTTCTCATGCTGCGGGGGCTGGCCTCTGGCAGAGTTAGTCCAAGCAGTCAGCACACCCTCTGTTTTTGCTCTCTGTAGGGTGTTTCGGGTTCCCTCCCCAGCAGCCCAGGTGCATGTGTAGGGAGAGGCTGGGCTCCAAGGTGGCACCCCGGGCTCAGTATTTGTTGGGGCAACCGAAGGAGAACCTGATGTCCTGTGTTATGGAGGCTGGTGTTGGGATCGCATAACCCTGGTCCCGGTGAAAGTCAAGGAATGTTTACAGCTTGGTGTGGTCTCAGGTCGTGGGGAGAATACAATCCGCACTCACAGCCGTTCTGGGGACATTCAGGTTCATGGTCCATCGGGCATGTCTAGTTTATGGCCATAGGCTGTATGTGATTGAGGATAGCCATGAATAAGGCCCAACACAAAACTGCAATTTTTTTGTTGTTGTTGTTCTTTCCGAGACAGGGTCTCCCTGTAGCCCCAGCTGTCCTGGAACTTGCTCTGTAGACCAGGCTGGCCTTGAACTCACAAAGATTCGCCTGCCTCTGCCTCCCAAGTGCTAGTATTAAAGGAGTGCGCCACCATGCCAGGCCAAAACTGCAATTTACTTAAAGCATTGAGTTTTGTTGTTATTGTTTTCTTCCTCTCTAACTGGATTGCGTAGTTCTCAATTGTGAACTTTGTAGATGACAGCATGGAATTGCAGTGCCAAAAGTTGGGTATGCCTGTGGTTTAAAGCTGACTAAGGACCCTTGCTCTCTGTGGGCAAATGACAGTTTTTGTAAAAGATGCTAATGGCCCTGTTGGTGGGTGTGGAGGGTTAGGGTGAGAAATTGGAAGAGGGTCAATAAACACAAGGGAGAGAGCTTGGCAGGTTGGCTTGGTTAGCATTCTTCTTGCTTGGTTTGCGTTGTGTATGGGAGTGTTTTCTTGGGACCCCATGGTCATTATGGATGGATTTTTAAAAATAATTAAAATTTTTTATTTTAAATTTAAGCTGGGGGTGGTAGCACATGCCTTTAATCCTAGCACTTGAGAGGCAGAGGCAGGTGGATCTCTGTGAGTTCAAGGCCAGCCTGGTCTACAGAGAGAGTTCCAGGACAGTCAGAGCTACAGGGAGACCCTGTCTCAAAAAGACCAAAAAAAAAATTATTTAAAATTACAATTTTTTAATTTAAAATTTTATTATTATTTTGTGTGTACATGTATATGTGCACATGAGTGCCATACCAGAGGAGGCCAGAAGAGAGCGTTGAACCTTGAGGAACTAGAATTAAGGTAGTTAGGAGCTACTGGATGTGGGCGCTAAGAATTGAGTGGCAGTCCTCTGAAAGGGCAGCAAGCATGCTCAGCCATGGAGCTGACCTTCCACCCATTACAGGTGGTTCTAACTGCCTTCTAAGGCTTCTCGTGACACTAAAATTCCTCCAAGCACCCTTTTTCCTTCCAGACACACCTTGTCAGCACTCAGCTCTCCTTTGACAGCAAGACTGAGGCAGAGGAATGGCTGTGGATTTGCTGCCTGCCCGGGGCATGGTAAGTGAAGCTGGTCTTCGTTGCATTGCTCTGGCTTCAGAGACTGGGACACTTCTCCATTCTTTGCCCAGGTTCTTGTCTATCCAACAGAAGCTCTAGGGGTCCAGAGCCTTCGAAGTTCACTGAGGGTTACCGAGGGCTGCTGGGAGGAGCCTTTTTGTCCCCGGGTGACTTAATTTAACTCAAACTCACTTTACAACCCAAGTTTCAATCATCTCTGAGTGAGTGCTTCCTGCTACCACACACATGCACACGTCCCACACACAAACACATCACAAGCATACATAATATACCATATGCATACACCACACACATATGCCATGTACATACACCGTCCACACACACCACACACATATGCCATGTACGTACACTGCCCACACACACCACACACATATGCCATGTACATACACCGCCCACACACATCACACACGTGCCGTATACATACACCATATACATGCCATGTACATACACCACACACATATGCCATGTACATATACCATCCGCACACACCCCACATATATGCCATGTACATACACCATCCACACATACTACACATATGCCATGTACATACACCATCCACACACACCACACACACCACACACATATGCCATGTACATATACCACACACACACCACACATATATGCCATGTACATACACCATCCACACACACCACACACATATGCCATGTACATACACCACACACACACACACACCACATATGCCATGTACATACACTGTCCACACACACCACACACATATGGCATGTACATACACCGTTCACACACACCACATACACACACCACACACATATGGCATGTACATACACCGTCCACACCCCCCCATACATATGCCAATGTACATACACTGTCCACACCACACACACACACACACACACACACACACACACACACCATGACATGTTTAGCTCTGAGACAGCTTCAGCAGTCCTGTTCTGAGGGTGGTGGCCAAATCCCAGGTTGTCTC
>VZQC01008797.1:654635-683862 GCA_009823505.1 Rhizomys pruinosus
TGTGTGTGTGTGTGTGTGTGTGTGTGTGTGTGTGTGTTGTACATGCAGAAGTCAGAGGACAACTGCTGAGGGTCGGTTCTCTCCTTCCACCAGTGCGTGCTCAGGATTAAACTCAGGCCGTCAGGTTGATGGTAGGAGCCTTTACTCACCCAGGTTACGTAACCTTTATGGAACTGTTTTTGCATTTGAAAAGTAAACTTAACTATAACCTCTTCCTCAGGAGATTTTAAAGTGACATAAAGGAGAGATTACATGAAAAATTCCTATCCTAACCCTTAACATATTCATTAAATTAATACTGTTTTTATTATTTTCTTCATATCTCAAAAATTGCTTTATGGTCAGCTATTGGTATTCAGCTTTCCAGCATGGCTCTAAATGAATTCTAATATATATTATTGATTTTCTTTCATTGACTTGGTTTTGAACAGAAGGCTTACAGTACACTTGGAAACACTGTCTAATGGGTCCTCAGTAAATATGTGTTTACTTAGTTAATAGCTATTTCCCAAAACAAAATCACATAAATAGATGTTTCAAAATACTTAGAATCCTGAGACCTTTTTCAGAATCTCTTACACTGCATCCATTGTCACCTTCATCTGAAGTCTTCCATTGAAAATGATGGTCTGGAGTGAGCCGGGATGGGTTTGCCGTTCCAGGAGCCATTGAGGTTTGGGGATGTGGCTGTGTTCTTCAGCCAGGATGAATGGTTGCATTTGGACTCTGCTCAGAGAACCTTGTACCGGGAGGTGATGCTGGAGAACTATAGCAACCTGGCCTCGCTGGGTAAGGATTTTTGCTCTAATGAAGAACCTATTAGAAGAAGACCTTGCAGGTACTACTGTGGATTCAGAGTCTGCCATTTTCTACCTTGTTGTGCTGCTGGGAAAAACATTAGTCTCCTTTGGGTTGAGAGTATGTTTTTGCTGTGGTGCTTTTCTGCTTCTTTCTCCTTCCTCTGCCCTTCTCTGCACCTCACTCCCAGTTAGTCTTTCTCCACACAGGAGGCCAGTGACTAAATCCCACATTAAGGTCTGTAAAACATATAAGACACTGAGGTGCTGAAAACTGTATGGGAGCATCCTGTCTTAGAGACCCTCATTGCCAGGACCTTGGATCATTTGTGATTTAAACCCTGCTTCTTATGCCATGCCCTGAAAGTGCCAGTGTCCGCAGGAAGCATCGATGCACTATGGCCCACCTCATAGCACTGGCCTCCCTCCCTTTTAGGCCGGGAATGCTGAGTGTGTGTGGCTTCTCTGGGGGAATGCGGAGTGTGTGTGGTCTCTCTGGGGGAATGCGGAGTGTGTGTGGTCTCTCTGGGGGAATGCTGAGTGTGTGTGGTCTCTCTGGGGGAGTGCGGAGTGTGTGTGGTCTCTCTGGGGGAATGCGGAGTGTGTGTGGTCTCTCTGGGGGATTGCTGAGTGTCTGTGGTCTCTCTGGGGGAATGCTGAGTGTGTGTGGTCCCTCTGGGGGAATGCTGAGTGTGTGTGGTCTCTCTGGGGGAATGCGGAGTGTGTGTGGTCTCTCTGGGGGAGTGCTGAGTGTGTGTGGCCTCTCTGGGGGAATGCGGAGTGTGTGTGGTCCCTCTGGGGGAATGCTGAGTGTGTGTGGTCCCTCTGGGGGAATGCTGAGTGTGTGTGGTCTCTCTGGGGGAATGCGGAGTGTGTGTGGTCCCTCTGGGGGAATGCGGAGTGTGTGTGGTCTCTCTGGGGGAATGCTGAGTGTGTGTGGCCTCTCTGGGGGAATGCGGAGTGTGTGTGGTCTCTCTAGGGGAATGCTGAGTGTGTGTGGTCTCTCTGGGGGAATGCGGAGTGTGTGTGGTCCCTCTGGGGGAATGCTGAGTGTGTGTGGTCTCTCTGGGGGAATGCGGAGTGTGTGTGGTCTCTCTGGGGGAATGCGGAGTGTGTGTGGTCTCTCTGGGGGAATGCGGAGTGTGTGTGGTCTCTCTGGGGGAATGCGGAGTGTGTGTGGTCTCTCTGGGGGAATGCGGAGTGTGTGTGGTCTCTCTGGGGGAATGCGGAGTGTGTGTGGTCTCTCTGGGGGAATGCGGAGTGTGTGTGGTCTCTCTGGGGGAATGCGGAGTGTGTGTGGTCTCTCTGGGGGAATGCGGAGTGTGTGTGGTCTCTCTGGGGGAATGCGGAGTGTGTGTGGTCTCTCTGGGGGAATGCGGAGTGTGTGTGGTCTCTCTGGGGGAATGCGGAGTGTGTGTGGTCTCTCTGGGGGAATGCGGAGTGTGTGTGGCCTCTCTGGGGGAATGCGGAGTGTGTGTGGTCTCTCTGGGGGAATGCGGAGTGTGTGTGGTCTCTCTGGGGGAATGGGGAGTGTCTGTTGTCTCTCTGGGGGAGTGTGGAGTGTGTGTGGCCTCTCTGGGGGAGTGCGGAGTGTGTGTGGTCTCTCTGGGGGAGTGCGGAGTGTGTGTGGCCTCTCTGGGTTGCTCTTCGGGTACTCACTTCTCTCCCATTCCATTTCCTTCTCCTGTGCAGGGATTGAAGCTCGAATCCCTCAAGTGATTGGCCAGCTACAACAAGGAGAGGATCCCTGCACGGAGAAGGAAGACCGTGCAGACACCTGTGTAGGTGAGTGCCACCTCGGGAGATGGGGACACAGGAGTCCACATGGCTGGGCTATGGAAAGGCAGCAGGGTAGTGATGCTCTTGCAAATACTGAGTCCTGGTAAGATGCTCAAGGCCTGTTGTATTGTATTTAAACTGTGTAGCTTATTGATATGCAGTTGTCTAAATGCAATAATCTAATATTAATCTAGTTTCAAGTAGGGGTTGACTAAAGAAAGCCAAATTTTAAACCAGAGTGCCTTACCATCAGCTCAAACTAAGTCTTTACTAAAATCGGAACTGAACTTGGGGTTGAGGCATACATAGAACTTCAGTACAAGTTGACTTGACTTGACTTAAAGATTTTCATTATTCTCATAGGATTCCCACAAAGACAATACAATTTCTGGTTGCAGCATACTAGAAGAAATGGATATATTGTTTGTCCTCATGGCCCAGTGGGAAGGTGAAAAGAGAGGGAAGGGTAGTTAACACTTATTCTTCAATCATAGTATAGATTATTGCACATGGCTGATTTATTTCACATTTTTCCTTATAATCATCATCTTGAACTTTGTTCTAGTTTCTCTTCAATTGCTGTGACAAAACACTCTGACCCATACCAACTTGGGGAGGAAAGGGTTTATTCATCTTGCATCTCCCAGGTCACAGTTCATCACTGAGGGAGCACACAGTAGGAACTCAGGGCAGGAACCTGGAGACAGGAGCTGAAGCACAGGCCGTGGAGGAACGCTGCTTACTGGCTTGCTCCCCTGGCTCATGCCCAGCCTGCTTTCTTATACAATACACAAAAACCTGCCCAGGGGTGGCACTGCCCACAGTGGGCTGGGCCCTCCCACATTGCTCAACAATCAAGACAATACTCCACAGACGTAGCCACAGGCCAGTCCAGTGGAGGCAGTTCCCCAATAAGGCTCCCTCAAGTGGACACTAAAGCTGTCCAGCACAAACTTAGATCAAATTTTGTTCTTCTGGGTTGCTCTACTTTTAAAAACCCAAATGTCATCTTTTTGACAGACGGTTTCCCTTTTCACGGGTTATGACAAAATTACAATCATATATGAAGTCAAATTTTTAAGAAAAGCAATCCAAATAGTTTAAAAATTAATTGATTGAGGTATTTCAGAGGGAATGTGGGAAAATGGCATGAAAGTCCCCTGACAGTAGAAGAAAGTAAAGGGGAGACACTGCTTCCTGCTGGGTGTGCAGGGCCAATGATGGCACCCGAGGGAGCTCCTGGTGCTCAGCTCCAGCCGGCCCTTGGTGCTGTTCTGTGTCCGCCAGCCTTCTGCCCAGTCTGTCCTTCCCTGTCTTCCTTTATTTCTCCAGGGCTGCCGTCTCCTCACGTGAAACCTTCACATAGGAGTATATTCTCCTGTGTCCACCCACTTTCCTTTCACCATTCTGCTTTCCTTTGGATTCAAGGCTATGTTGAGGATCAGGTGGTATCAGACCTCTTATAAGAGAAAAAAAAAAAAGAGTTGTTGCCAATTTTATTGTCCCTCTGATGCATTCATTTCTCTCTTCCAGCAAAGGGAAAAATTAATTATTATTATTCATTTCAGATTGCCATATTTGGCCCGAGATAGAAGCATTGCCTCCCAAACAAGATGTTCTTACTGAAGAAACAGCTCATGGTATAATAAAGAAAGAATCTACTAAGTATGCTCACTGGAGCATCAGCTTGGAAGGAGCTGAGAGACCTGCCAGCAAAATGGCACAGGAGCAAGAAAAGAAAGCCCTTGATGAGGGGGCAGCTTCCCCTGAGGAGACCATCAGCGGAGAGGAAAGTCCCACAGGTCCTGAGCAGGGGAAAGCCTTACCTGTAAATACAGTGCTTGTCTCACAGCAGAATGCTCCCACAGAAAAAGTACCCAGTGTGTGTTACAGTTTGGGGAAAGATTTGACCCATGATTTTGATTTAGTGAGAAGCTCACAGATTTACCCAGGACAGAAGCCTCATGTGTGCAGTGAATGTGGGAAGGGCTTCGGCCAGAGTCTTCAACTTGTCGAGCATCAGAGGATTCACACCGGGGAGAAGCCTTACACGTGTAATGAGTGTGGGAAATGCTTCAGCCATAGATCTTCCCTCCTGGCTCATCAGAGAATACACACTGGAGAGAAGCCGTACAAGTGTAGTGAGTGTGAGAAAGCATTCAGCAGCAGTTCCACCCTCATCAAACACCTGAGGGTGCACACTGGAGAGAAGCCTTACCGCTGCAGGGAGTGTGGGAAGGCCTTTAGCCAGTGTTCAACCCTCACTGTGCACCAGAGGATTCATACGGGGGAAAAGCTCTATAAATGTGGTGAATGTGACAAGGCCTTCAACTGCAGAGCAAAGCTCCATAGACATCAAAGGATCCACACAGGTGAGAAACCCTACAAATGTGGTGAATGCGGAAAAGGCTACAGCCAGTTTCCATCCCTAGCTGAACATCAGAGGCTCCATACTGGAGAGCAACTCTGTCAGTGCTTACAGTGTGGGAGAACTTTTACACGTGTCTCCACCCTCATTGAACATCAGAGAATACATACCGGACAGAAACCATACCAGTGCAATGAATGTGGAAAGACCTTCAATCAGTATTCATCCTACAATGAACATCGGAAAATTCACACGGGAGAAAAACTTTACACGTGTGAAGAATGCGGGAAAGCCTTCGGTTGTAAATCCAACCTGTACAGGCATCAGAGGATCCACACTGGAGAGAAGCCCTATCAGTGTAATCAGTGTGGAAAGGCCTTCAGCCAGTATTCATTTCTAACTGAACATGAGCGAATCCATACTGGAGAGAAGCTCTATAAGTGTATGGAATGTGGGAAAGCGTATAGTTATAGATCAAACCTTTGTAGACACAAAAAAGTACACCTTAAAGAAAAGCTCTATAAATGGAAGGAATATGGGACACCTTTTATCTATGGCTCATCCCTCACTCCATATCAGAAATTTCTGAGAGGAGAAAAGCCTGTGAACTTTAATTCGTCCCTCTAATAATCCAAGACTTCTTACTGGACAATAATCAGAAGAGTAGTAACTAGAGTGCAAAGTCAAATAGATTTCATCTTTTTACTTCTGTGGGAAATAGCTGGATACAACTAAGTCATGGACAGTTGAGCAGTAAAAACATGAAGAATACTGATGAAAGAATTTTCAGAAACACTAAAAAAAATAAAAATAAAAACACCAAGATTTCTAAAAACCTACCATTTTTTAAATTCATAGATAAAATACAAAAAGCCTCACTTTTTATGGAAAGCATAAGTGATACCTGAATATAAGCTTTGTTTCATAGACTGTTATCTCTAAGAGGTTCAATGTATGGATTTTACAGATAGTCCCTAGCTTAGTTAATAATGTGAACAACTATGGGGCCTCATTCCCTAAAGTGAGTCTACATACAGAAGGCTCCTTTTCATAAAGAACTGCTGAAGAGAAAAGGAATTCTTTAAATTTAATTCTTTGCATGGAAATAATAAAGTTCTTTATGAGTTGCCTCATAGGCAACAATTTATATGTATGTGTGTATGTTTACATATACACATGCATATAGCTTTTATGTATATACAGTCATATGTCCCCTTATAGTGAGGATACATTTTGAAAAATGATTTGTTAGTTTCATCTTTGTACAAACATATTGCACTTGCACAACCCTAGCTGGTCCAGATCAGTCAATCAATGTGACTTCTTGAGTTAACACACCGTGCTTAAAAAAATAATTTTATGGATGCTTCGCTTGCATGTACATAAGGGCACCACATGCATGCAGTGCCTATGGAGGCCAGAAGAAGGGATTGGATTTCCTGGAACTGGAATTATAGATGGCTGTTAGCCACCCTGTGGGTGCTGAGAACTGAATCCAGGTCCCCTGTAAGAGCAGTAAGTTCTTATAACTGCTGAGCCATCTCTCCAGCCCCAACACACCATACTTTTTATTTTTGTTTTATTTGGGACAGGGCCTCACTATATAGTTTAGTATGGCCTTGAATGTACTATGTAGCAGAGGCTAGCTTTGAACTTGCAGTCTTTCTGCCTCAGCTTTTCAAGTATTAAGATTACAGGCATGAGCCATCATGTCTGGCATAATTTTTTTTATTAATAGAATATATATGCTGTAAGGGTAAAAGTCTAGTATAGTGAATACATAAACTAGTAATGTAGTTTGTCACCATTATCACATGTCATGTATTGTACATAACTATGTGCCATACAGCCAGCACAGCAGGTTGGTACATACAAATGAGGAGTGTATTATGCTAAGATGTTAGGATGGCTATGAAGTCATGATAGCTCTGATTTCATTAGGCATTTGAACTTTTTCACATCAATCTTAGTTTTATAAGACCATTGCCCATCATTAACCAAAACATCATTATATGGCACATGACTGCGTATACATACGCACATATGCATGTTGTGTGTGCCTATGTGTGTGCATATGCACATATTTATACACATAGCTTTGGAAACTTTTTTCTCATAGTCTTTAATTATTAAATATACAGTTTTACTAGTTTAGAATTTACTTTTATTCTCTATTTTTTCTTTTATATGTATGTTTTTATTGCCTAAATGGATATAAGTACACCTGTGTCATGCAGTGCCCACAGAGGTTGGAAGAGGGCATTGGATCCCCTGGAACTGGAGTTAGGGATGGTTGTTAGCTGCCATGTGAGTGCTGGGAATTGAACCCAGGTCCTCTGCAAGAGCAGCCAGTGCTCCTAGTCTCTGAGCCATTTCCAGCCCCAGAATTTACTTTTTTAACATTAGGGGGTTTTTTGTTTTGTTTTCCTAAGGGAGACTATTTTGCTCTCCTATATTATTTCTTAATGTGATCTGGTTCTGAATGGCAGAATAGAAGAGTCTCATTATAGTGCTGTAGAAGTTGGCATGAGCATGAACAGGCTGGAAAACTGTCATGCAACTAGTTATGTGTTGTGGAAGGTAGGTGTTTGACAGAGTCTCTGGCTGTGAACCTTCTAGCACATTAGAACCAAGAGAGATTTTAGTTAAATTATAACCTTTCAAACTGAGATTTCAACTCTGAAAATCTGATAATTACAGGTTCATTTTTATTCTCAAAGCCCCAAAATGGTATTTGTTTTGTAACTTGTTAGATATAATTGTAATAACGTAATGTAATTGATAATCTTTTAGACTTTCCCTTAACTTCAGTCTTAATAATTGACTTAAGATTGTACCTCTTTTTCTTATGTCTCTGCTTGTATCTGCTTCCATAATAACTACTTAAATCCTCAAAACCAGTAAAGGTTCAGATGGGGGTACTGCTTTGGGATGTTTCCCATGTAAGGTTGCCGCTTTATTATACAACTTCAAAGACTTTTTTGTTTAGTTGTTTTGTTTTGTAGTGCTGACAACTGAACCTAGGGCCTCGTACATACAAAGGACGTGCTCTATCATTGAGCTATAGCCCAGCTTTTAGGAATTCTTATGTATAAATTTATAGATGAATATTTTATTATTAAACAATATATTTACCACTTCTCTCCCTTAGGCCTAGTTCTTTTATTATCTCATGTAGTTGGCTTATTGTTAAATACTGTTCTAACACAATTAGATTCTTCTGAGAATTAGAATTAAAACAAATGCAAGTATTCAATATAATATAGTTCTTTTTTTTTTATTTACTTTTTTAATGTGTATGAATGTACTGTCTGCATGCAGGTTCGTGCACCCATGTCATGCAATGCCTCGGAGGTCAGAAGAGGGTGTCGGATTCCCTGGGAACTGGAGTTAAAGACGGTTCTCAGCCGCCATGTGGGTGCTGGGGATCGAACCCGGGTCCTCTGCAAGAGCAGTCGGTGCTCTTAACTGCTAGGCCATCTCTCCAGCCCCTAAATATAGTTCTTGATTGGCTTATTTTGGCTCATCGGAGTAATATTTTGTATTTTAAATATATTTGGAAGAAAAATGAACCTTTTACATGGACCTCAGTATTTTGCATTGTACTCAGTGGCCATGAGCATGCTCAGTGTGGTATTTTGGCTTCTAAATGTCCTCCCCCTACCAGGAGGATTCAGGGCTCCTTGGAGAAATGGCTGATTGCCTGTTTGGAGCAATGGAAAAGTAAGTACTCCTAGAATATATTTTTGTGAAAAAATATTCTAGGATTATTGTAATATTGGTGGGCACAAGAACTACCTGGAAGGTGTGTCCACTAGTCAAACAGAACAACTTAAATAACAAAAAGATTTGTATATAGGATTGGCTATAGCATTTTTCTTATGTTCACACACAAAAATGAAGCTTTGTAAAATTATTTGAAGTGTTAAATTTAGAAAAGCTACCATTTTACAACTGTCAGTTTCATTAAATCTGGCTAAGATGGATTGGTGATGGAATCCACTGCATGAAAAAATAATTCTAAAAGGGCACAGCTTTGAATTGCAAAAGAAACGCCTGCTTTCATGATGAGATCTGGGTGGCAGAGTTGCGCTAGTGAGCGGCAGACTGTGACTCCTGAGAGGCCACAGAAACGTGGAACTGTTTACCATACATAGACAGAGTCTGTGGAAATCTACCTAGACTCATCTTTGCAAAGAATTGAGTAACAAGTTGACTTATACAGTAATTGACAGATTTATAGTCTGCGATGTTCATCATCATTAATCCGAACTTTTCAAAAAGCCAGTATGTTAGAACAAAAAGGGGCCAAAAACACTCAAGAGAGCCACATACAAAGTGTGACCCTTTATTGAGAAAAATATTCAGAAAAAAGACAAATTTGAAAGACATTGGGAGATATTTAGGGAAATATGAAGATAAGAATAGGTATTAATGTGGTAGGCTTATTTTTTTTAGAATAGATAAGGTATTGAGTTAATATATCCTTATTCTTAGAGATGCATGTACATTTTATGTTGAAAAGACAATCTGAAGGATTTTCAATGAAAATTAGGAATTGGTCAACTGTTGAATCTTTGTGGTGGATATGGAGATATGCATTGGTCACCCTTTAAGCTTGCCTGTATGTTTAATTGTAATAAAAATTGAGGCAAAAAGTTGGATAAAGTGAATGGTTGGGTTCTGGTCACAATTCTGTGTTCTCTGTTCTGGTTTGAGAATTAATCCTCCATGGATGTGTGTGTAATCAGTAGAAATGATGGACTGGTACTAGTTAAGCATGCCTTGCCTTCCCTCTCACTGAACTCTACTAATATCTAGGGAAGCTCTTTGGAGACCCTGAGAAATAATGGCAGCAGATGGACTTTAAAAAGAAACAACTTTGAAATGAGACCTTGTGCCCTCCTGGGGAGCCGACCAGGCCTCTGTGTCTGAGAGGGGCCCTTCTTTCTGGTCGAAGACCACTGGGTCCACTTCATTGCTTGATTTTTGCTGTTTCTCTGCTACTTGGATCTGGAGGTGCATATATCCATCAGATAGGAGGCAGAGAAGAGAACCAAAAGCCTTGGAGTTCTAACGAGAAGATCAGGAGGACAGAGACCCCTGGGATGGAGTGGTGTTAGAATAAAAGGAAGCTCAATAATGTGATCTCAGATTTGTCCATGCAATCTTGGGTGTCACTGTGATCCAGGCATGCATAGATAGCCTAGCTAAATAGACCACTTGTGTTAGGGTTCTCTAGAGGCACAGAACTGACAGAATAAACACATTTTATGGGACTCACTAGATTGGCTTCTACAGCACAGTTGAATCAGTCTAAAAATGGCTCTTTCATACTCAAGGGTCTGAGAACCAACCATAAGGGTGGATGTCTCTGCAGTCCCAATCTGGCACTGAAGGCATGGAGGTTGCCTGGACAGCCACTGGTCTTCAGTCCGCGTTGAAAGCGTGAAGAAGCCGATTCTAATCAGGAAAGGAATGAGCAGTGGGAGAGAGAGGCCGGGTGAGCTCAGCAGTGAGGGTTAGAGCTGTCCCAGCAAAAAAAAAGCAAAAAGCTTTCTGTCTTCCAGGTCTATCGGGGCCATGACCAGAAGGTGCTGCCTACTTGCAAGGTGGGTCTTCCCACATCAATTACGACAATTCCCTACAGATAAGCCCATAGGCCAACTCAATGTAGACAATCCCTCACTGAGGATCTCTTCCCAGATAATTCTAGGTTGTATCAGTCTGACAAAACTACCCATCACAGTGCTGCTCAGCTCTGACATGTTCCACACAACATAAGTACAAATAGCCCTGTGAGTCTTTAGAAAATGGAGCAGACTTTAGAACCAAAGCCTTCAGAGGTAGGTTAGAACTAGCGAACAAACTAACCAGGTAAATAGACTATGAGAGAAAATGTTTTTCCAAAAGAATCATGTTCATAGCTTCACAATACTCAAAATATCAAAGATGTGATGCGTAGGAAGCTTTTATGCTGAACAGGGACCATGCCACCCTGCTAAGGGGACAGGGACACAGCACCTACCAGCAGCTGCTGTAGGGAGCTGGCCTCTTGGTGTAGAGACCAGCCACCTACTCCTGTAGCCTGGCCTGAGAGGTACTTCCACCTCAGGCCCTTAGCCTGGAATCACAAGACACGTGTTCCACTCTTGGCTGTGACTTCCCACTTGCCCAGAGACTGCTGAACCCTGGAAAGGAATTTCAGGCTGATGGCTGTAGGCTTATCTTCAGCCTATGTCCACTCACAACACCAGCTATCCAGATTTGTGGTCCACACCGGAACCTTTTCCCAACCCCCTGGCTACCCGAATGAAATGCAGGCCTGCTTTGGCCTGTATGCGCACAATAATTTATAAAATGACGGCCGGGAATTCTGTAATGATGTTAATGGGGAATTCAATTTATTCCTTGCTACAGCCTGCTTTTTATTTTTTTTAATTTTATTTTCTATGTGTATGAATGTACTGTCTGCATGTACATTTGTTTGTGCACCCGTGTTGTGCAATGCCACGGAGGTCAGAAGAGGGTGTCGGATTCCCCTGGAACTGGAGTTCTCCTGGAACTGGAGTTACAGATGGTTCTCAGCCGCCATGTGGGTGCTGGGGATTGAACCCGGGTCCTCTGTAAGAGCAGTTGGCTCTCTTAACCGCTGGCTATCTCTCCAGCCCCTACAGCCTGCTTTTATAAGCCAAATGATGTCAGTTCCCAAAGCCAATCACAGGCCCCCCGCCCCAATTCCACGCCACTGCACACCATTGCCCACCCAGCATCACCCACCTAGGCCGCGTTGTTTGCTCTTCCTTGGGGTGGGGTCAGAGAAATCCCCTGACTCCCATTCACATGGAGCCCTTAGGGGCGCTAGCTGAGAACTAGCCCCCAATTCAAACAGGATCTTCCCAGCTGGTGTTCTGGTTAGTGTTGTTCTGGTCTCAGCTTCTTTTTTGCTGAGATAAACACCATCACCAGAAGCAACCTGGGCTTACACTTCTGATCATAGTCCATCATTGAGGGACACCAAGGCAGGAGCTTAAGCAATTTAGAAACTTGAATCAGAGACCTTGGAGGAACACTCCTTAGTGGTTTGTTCCCCCTGCCTAGCTTGTTCAGCTACTTTTATTATACAGCTGAGGCCCACCTGACCTGGTATAACAATGCTCACAGTGGGCTGGCCCCTCATGCATCAATTAAGCAACTAAAAGAACATCTCACAGATATATGGCCACAGGCCAACGTGTTGGAGAAATTCTGCAATTGAAGTTCCTTCTTGCCAGGTGTATCAAGTTGACAAAGCTAAGCAGCACAGTTGGTTAGGACAAAGAGTAGGCAGAATCTCTAAACTCCCATGGGACAGACTGAGCTGGTTTCTAGTTGACATAGTGGTTGGGCATAATTCTGGAGTACAGCATGACATTTTGTAATCCATGTATACAATGAGTGATGTTCAGGTAGTTGGCATATCTATCTGTGAATATTTTATCTTTTTGTGTGTGTGTGTTAAGGACATTCAAAATACCTGCCATTTTGAAATATGAAATTAATAGTTGCCAACCATAGTGACTACACAATAGTGAGAAGGGAAATCCTAATCATTTAGTAGGAGTTTTCCTCCTGCCCAACTGTACCCTGTTAGATCTGGGTTTCCCAGAATTCCTAGGGACATACAGATGTCCACTTCCTCCAGAGGCTGTCAATCTTCTGACCTCTTCCCCTGCACCTGTGGTCCCACCCCATGGCTATAAATGGGGGGCCTCAGTCGCCATGTTGCTCCTGCTGTTACCTACTCCACCACGTGCCAACAGGTAGCCCGCCCTGGCAGTTCCAATGGAAGTAAATCATGTTCCCGGAGTGACTTAAGTCTCATGTGCCTTTTATCTGAGGGTTTATGCCTTTATAACCTAGCATGATGGTGCCATGAACTCAGTCAGGGCTTGAGATGTNCAACATTATAAATTAATAGGTACACTTATTAAATTGTTGAGTCTAAACTATATTTATGACAGAAAGATAATCTGTCACATTATAAACTGTAAGTTTTGTAAGACTGTATCTGTTGTAGGTCTTAGGCAGACTTCATTGTTGCTTGGAGTTATTTGTTTGTTTGTTTATTTGTGTTGAGACAGGGTCTCCCTAGTAATCCCATCTAGCCTGGAACTTGCTATGTAGACCAAGCTGGCCTCAGTCCCATAGAGATCTGGCTGTCTCTTCCTCCCAAGTGCTGTGATTAAAGGCATGCACCACTATAGTTTGTTGCTTAGGTTTCTAAAGAGGATCTTTCCACATGCTTTCCTTTGTATTAACAATAGTCTGAGCCAGGCATGGTGGTACATACCTTTAATCCCAGCACTGGGAGGCAGAAGCAGGTGGATCTATGTTAATTCAAAGCCAGCCTGGCCTACAGAGTGAGTTCCCGGCCAGCTGAGGCTACAGGGAGACCTGGTCTCAAAAAAAATACCAAAAAGCCCAAAACAAAACAAAAACAACAAAACAAAACAAAATCTAAAAAACAATAGTCTGACAGTTGTAGGATGATATACTTTAGCAAAAGCTGGCAAGAATAAGAAATGACCTTGGAGAGTGAACTTAGCAAGGAAAGGCTGGAGAGAAAGTACAGAGTCAGACATCTTTATATAGTGACCCTGGAACTGTAGTTTTGGATGTAAAAGGCACCCAGACTGGGACAGCTAGCAAATAGTTACTTTTTCCTGGAAGATGGAGGAATGAGGAGAAATAGGATCTGGGTAAGAGTCTTGAGGGAAAAGTTAGAGATGGCAGACGGGACCCAGAGCATTTGTATACTTATTTGAAAAAAATCTGCAAACCAAGAGAGAACAATTTTAAATGACATTTTATCACATTGCATCTGCTGGAAACTTGTTTATAAGACTTATTGCACACATCATGATAACAAACAAATATTGAGTTCAATGATTTGATGAATGTAGAGACTTTGAATCCAATATTAGCTTTTCATAACTTTTTTATCTTGATAATTTTATAATGTGCACATATACCAGATTAGATATTAAAATATCTAATGCTATTATTATTATTTATAACAGATGTTACCTATTAGCAATTAATTAATGCAGCGTGATCACTTTATTTTCCCACTAGCAAAAATACAGATTTCTACACTGATAAAATTTGTGCCTTTTTTGGATTTCATATACAAAGGCTGGAAACTCCGTTAATGTCCTTTATAAGGCCAGTCTTTTATAAATTTTAATCTTTTATTTCAATTGTTTATCTTTGGTCTTTTTGAGAGGTTTCCCTGTAGCCCCAGCTGTCCTGGAACTCATTCTGTAGACCAGGCTGGTCTAGAACTCACAAAGATTCACCTGCCTCTCTGCCTCCCAAGTGCTAGGATTAAAGGCATGCGCCACCACACCTGGCTCGACTTTTACCTATTTTTAACGGATTATTTCAGTCTTGCATTTGACCAGGTCCTCCATTTCATCGATTCTCTTCATACATCCCATTTTATTCAGAAATCCATTTTTGTGTCTGTTTCTGGATACAAGCTTCTGTGTCTGAGATTAAGAAGGCGTGTCCACCACACCCTGTCCGTCCAAATCTTGCCTCAGGCAGTGAAGTTTCACCTGGCTGCCTCCCCTTAAGGGACTTTTGATTTTTCCACTAACAATAAATTTATTTTCATTCAATTAGCAGGTAAACCCAGTTGGAAACAGGCAAGCCACAAGAACCAGATCCCCCTGCCTAACCTGTCCACCATCTTGCACAGGTGCACACACACAGCCTGTGTTTCAAAGCACAGTATGAGCACACAGGTTGTTCCCAACTGAGTAGATGTCTTAAACACTAAATGATTCTGTGTGAATGTGACAATTAAAATTAATGGTTCCTCAGCCCTGCACAATGATGGACAACTTTAGATTTACGTGTGCAGCAGATCAGGGAACTGAGAACTTTCTGTGCCTTGACATTCTGGGTACCGACTCTTACCTATGACATTTTAGGGGGGAAAAGGGGATTTTTCCATTGTTTAGAGGTAACAGATACAATTAAGTCACGTGTCTGTCCAACCTGTCTCTGTGTTATAACCATCCTCCAATGTGTCTTTGAGAGTCATGTAACTGTCATGTGTCCATGTTCTCCTGTGTGTTTTCTGTCAAAACAAAGTGGCCACTTCAAACTTCTTTCATTCTATATTGTGCACAAAAACAAAAAAATTAAGTTTACTTTTGGCATTCCTCTTAAATTTTTTTTCAAAGGCCTGATTTGAACCTGAGTTCCTAAGTTTCTACACTGGTTATCTAAAGATTTTATTTCTTATCTGTCCAAGTTATTTTCTTCACAGGTACTGTAACTAAAGTTTCCTTTCCTTTTTTTTTTTTTTTTTGTTTCCAGACCTCTGAAGACCTGATTTTTGATCCTTAGGGGTTCACTAACAGATTTTTTTTTCTCCTACTTATCCAGGTTTCTGACAGCTGTGCCACCCAGCCTCTGACCAGAGACCAATTTAAAAATCCCTGGATTCATTCATACTCTGGCACTTGGACAGTGGCACATGGCTTCCTTTGCAATCTCTTCCCTTCAATGAAATGGACTAAATAACTTTGGTATTGTCAGTTCTTTAATTATTGTACTGTCAAGTCCCTGCACTGGTATATTCATATAAGACCCAATCAGATTGTCTTTTCAGTTGCAGAGAAAATGTTATCTAAGTACTGGCCACTATCAATCTGGACCAAAACCACCAGGCAGAGCACCCAGAGCAGCCAAGATGGGAAACCAGGTTCTAACCCTCCAGCCTCACATCCATTCCCTTGAGTCTTCATCCCCCCTCAGCTCTGAAGCAGATACGGAAGAGAGAACAGGATCCCATTCCCTTATCATAATCAAAGAGCTGGAATGTTAGATCTGGGCTTCCCAGAATTCCAAGGGACACACAGATGTCTGCTTCCTCCAGAGGCTGTCAATCTTCTGACCTCTTCCCCTGTACCTGTGGTCCCACCCCATGGCTATAAATGGGTGGGCCTCAGTCACCATGTTGCTCCTGCTATTACCTACTCCACCACGTGCCAACAGGTAGCCCGCCCTGGCAGTTCCAATGGAAGTAAATCATGTTCCCGGAGTGACTTATGTCTCATGTGCCTTTTATCTGGGGGTTTGCACCTTTATAACCTAACATACCCCAAGACTTAAAGTAGATATAGCAGTGCTTCAAAAATATTACCTTGTAGAAATTAACGGAAATGTAAGATTTTTAGGAAAATAAGAGATAATGAAAACGTTTTAGAACTAGGGGCTGGAGAGCTGGCAGAACAGGCTTAATGGTTAGGAGCACTTGCTGCCTTGCAGAGGACCCATGTCTGGTGGCTCACCACTGTATCTAACTCCAACTCCAGGGGATCTAGTGCCCTCTTCTGACATATAAGGGCATGACAATGAACAAATACATGTAAATTAAAATATTTTAAAGTATTTTAGAATTACCCACCCACACACCAAAAAAAAAAAAAAATCATGGAAGGACTTAGAAGAATGACAATGACAGAGGAATCAGTAAACATGAAGATGGAGGATGGACTGACATGTGATATTCTAACTGAAAAAGAGAATACTTATCCTACCATTTGCAGGTGGTGCTCTTGTTACTGCTGTTGGCAGTCTACCTAATAGATGTGTGTTCTTTTCTAAAAGAACTAAATAAGGCTGGGGATGCAGTTCAGCTTAAATGTAGAAAGCCCTGGATTTGATTCCCAGCACTGTGTAAATTGGGCATGATAGCTCACACAGACTCAGCACTTGAAAATCTGGAGGCAGATGGGATCAAGAGTTAAAGGTCATCCTCGACTACATATCAAGTTTGAGGCCAGTTTGCCATGCAGGAGATTCCATGCTAAATAGATAAATAGGAAAAAAAAAAAAGTCCAAAATAAATAAATTGCCCAAAATAAATTGATGCAAGAAAAACTTTTTTTTAATCCCAGAAAGCTAGACGTTCAAGTGTTTAACAAAGTTCATCTACAAAAATCTTCAATTAGCATCATTTTTAATAGTGATCACCTGGAGGTTGGGAATGGGTCACAACATTGCACTGGAAGTCCTTGCCAACGCAATCACACAGGAACAGAATGACATTTAAATTAGAAAAAAACTGAAATTGTTTCTTTACAGCTGAGACAGAATCTCTGCTCAGAAAACCCCAAGAAATCAATTTTAAAAACCTCTGAAAACTAATGATTTTAGTAAAATCACCATGAAATTTATGTAACCGTGAATAGCTAGAAAATTAAGTTTTCTGTAATGAAAGTTCAAACTAGTAACATGAAAGGAGAGCTACCTAAGTGGGAGACCCGCCACCTCTACAGATTGGAAAGCCGGAGTTAGTTCTCATCGACTTCATCTACACATTTACTGCATGTCCAGTAAAGAACTTATTGGGCTGGAGAGATGGCCTAGCGGTTAAGAGCGCCGACCGCTCTTGCAGAGGACCCGGGTTTGATCCCCAGCACCCACATGGCGGCCGAGAACCATCTGAAACTCCAGTTCCAGGAGAACTCCAGTTCCAGGGGAATCCGACGCCCTCTTCTGACCTCCGAGGCATTGCACGACACGGGTGCACAGACCTACATGCAGACAGTACATTCATACACATACAGAAATAAATAAATAAATAAATAAAAAATTAAAAAAAAGAACTTAGTGCAATTTTTATAGCTACACAAGCCAGTTTAAAAATTTATGTAAAAATTGGGGCTGGAGAGATGGCCTAGCGGTTAAGAGCGCCGACCGCTCTTGCAGAGGACCCGGGTTCGATCCCCAGCACCCACATGGCGGCTGAGAACCATCTGAAACTCCAATTCCAGGAGAACTCCAGCTTCCAGGGGAATCCCTGAGGATACCCTTCTTACTCTACCCGCGGCATTGCCACGACCCGGTGCACAGACTCTGCATGCAGACAGTACATTCAACAACATCACAAAAGATAAAAAAAAAAAAAACGAATGACAACAATTGGGGCTCGAGAGATGGCCTAGGGTTAAGAGCGCCAACGCTCTTGCAGAGGACCCGGGTTTGTCCCCAGCCACCACATGCGGCTAAGAACCGTCTGAACTCCAATTCCAGGAGAAACTCCAGTTCCAGGGGAAAACGGAGACCCTCTTCTGACCTCGCGGCATTTGCACCCACGGGTGCACAAACCTGCATGCAGACAGTACATTCATACACATAATAAATAAATAAATAAATAAATAAATAAAATAATAAATAACTAAAAATTTAAAAAAATTATGTAAAAATCAATAAAATAAGCCTAAGCAGCTTTTGAAAGAATAAAGTCTAAAGACTGAAAAGTTCCCAACTTGAAGTTTAACTACAAAGATGCAGTAATAAACACCACTGATATTGGTGAAGGCATGGACCTACAGGTCATGGCAGAGAGTGGATGAGAGCTGGGAGAAATTCAGCTGAATGTCCCACTCTTGAGAATGGGCTGGCTGTGGTGACTTCTAGGGACTGGAATGTGAGGCAAAGGCGTAGCACTGCCAGATTTGGTGTGGAGTAATGGCGGCTCTTGGATTCAGAATGTATTCTTACAGACCTCTGTTGTTGGGAAGCTGCATAGAAGCAGCTCTTTGTTGAATATTTTGGACAGGATCTTAGATGTCCTGTCAAACTCTAAAATGTAGAAAGCTTAGTCCCCAGGACAGTGGTGTTGAAAGATGGGACTTGGATCAGAAGGGCTCTGACTTTATGAGTGAATGAGTCCACTCATGGAGTCATAGCTGAATGCACTATGGGAAGAGGTGGCAACTTTAGAAGGCGTGGCCTCGTGGGAGGAGGTAGGTTATTGGGGGCGCGCCCTTAAAAGATGCATTCGTTCCCCAGCACCTTCCCTGTTGCAACCTCCCTGGTGAGAGATGCTGGGAGTCTGGTGAAAGCAAGCAAATAGTGAGCTGCTGCAGACTCATTTATTCAGCGGAAGGTAGGGGTATACATGTGGTCCACTATGCTCCTTCCTTGTATGTATGTGCCAGATGTGCTGATGGTTGGGCGAATTCTCATTGGCCCAGGTCACTGACTCAGCTGTTGCCAGGGTTAGCCTCCAGAAACAGGTTAAGCTTTGGAAAGCACTTTTACAGACAGCATCTCCCCAGTCTTCTTACTCTTTTTTATTCAATAATGTTTTTGCTGAAGTTAAAAAGCCTTTTGCTTACTTATTTTTTTACACATTCTTGGAAATGGTTCTTAGCCCAATGACAGAAATAGACAAAAGTTCAAAGTTGGTAAATTCTAGATTTCCAGGGTTTCAGGTTTAGGTTTCAAACTAAATATCCTGTTGCTCACAGCAAAAAATTCTGAGCAAAAGGAAACACAGTTCTCGAAAGCAGCAAATTGTGCACATTGGGGTGGGAATTATAGCTCAGAAAGAAATTACAACCACTAAAATCTTATCAGCTTGGCCTATGGTGCTCTACAGAACATTATAGCTAGCGACAGCAGGGGGCACATGGCTTCCAAATACTCGTGAATGAGAGACATACCTAATCCTTGGCTACTAAAAAAAAATCATAGCATATTTAAAGGAGCGAAAATAATACAAAGTATGTCTATCTAACACTGATGATTTTGAGAATACAACAACTGAAAAAATTAACAATCATCCAAATGTTATGAAAATTAAAAATAAGTTCTTTAAAATAATCCATGGGTCAAAGAAGAAACAACAAGTGAAATAATAATAGCTTTCCCATAAATATAATATATAATAATTAAGAGGTTACAAACATGAGAGGGAGTACAAGGAACATGTGGAGTTTGAGGGAAGAGAGAAGAACAGAAATGATAGAAATATGGTACTCATGTCTGAAATCCTCAAAAATTTAATTATAAAGAAATAACAATGTTTAAGAAAAATCAGTGTAATTAAAAGTGTGCAACTTTTTTTGAAAAATGGCAATAAAAGGATAAGATGCTCAGAAATAAGTTTAATAACAATGTGTGAAGAGCATGTTAAAGCCTAAAAGCATGCTGGGAAACTGAAGAAGGCAGAAGGGGGCAGTGAATCATTCCATGGATGAGAAGACAGTACGGTCTGGGTGGCCATTGTTCCAAAACTGATGTGTAGATCAAATGTAATTCCTCTTGGATTCCAGGAGACCTTATTTGTAGAATTGACAGGTTGATGTAAAAAGTCACTTGGAGGACTGGAAAGATGGCTCAGTGATTAAGAGCACTGGCTGCTCTTGGAGAAGACCTGGGTTCAAATCCCAGCACTCACATGGCAGATAACAACCATTCTTAATTCAAGTTCCAGGGGAACCTGATGCCTTCTAACTCTGCCAGCATTGCACGACATGGGTGTACTTACATAACTCAAGCAATACATTCATACACATAAAAGGAAAAATAATAAATAATACCAGCCATGGTAGCACATGCCTTTAATCCCAGCACTGGGGAGGCAGAGGCAGGCTGATATCTGTGAGTTCAAGGCCAGCCTGGTCTACATAGTGAGTTCCAGTTCAGCTGGGACTACAGGGAGACCTTACCTGAAAAAGAAAATAAATAAATGAAAAAAAAATGAATAAATAAATAAAATGGAAATGCAAAGGATAAATAACCAGTTTAATTTTTTAATTTTTTAAAAGGAAAAAAAGTCAAAAGCTACTTCCTGATTTCAAAACTTACTGAAAGCAACTTACTGCAAGTGTAAGGAAAGTTGCAGATAGCCAGTGTTCTCTTCATCCACAGCTCTTTACATTGTGAGCCCTTAAGTTTTGACAAGTATGCCACGGAAATTTCAAAGGGATGAGACAGGCTTTCAACAAATGATGCTTTATTTTCAATAAATGATCCAACGAATGACATGTGCATATCGAAATGTTGAATTAAAATTATGCAGAACTAAATCAAAATAGACCATAGATGTAAATGTAAGTGCCAAAACTGAGCTCTCCATTTAAAAAAAGAGGAGACCTTTATGACCCTCAGCAACTTTGTGGAGAAAAGTCAGTCAGTCACAACAAATGAGGCCTCGCTATTTGGACATCTGGACACCAAAAGAGGAAATTTTGGACCCATGCTCCATTTCTTATACAAAATTTAACTCAAAGTATCCTAGGGATGTAAGCCTAAAGCCTACAAATACAGAAATTCTAGAATAAAACAGAAGTTTTTGGGCATCCTACATAAGGCAAAGATTTCTTACATATAATATGAAAAGCATGCTCTATAACAGAATAAATGAATACACTGAACTCTAAATTTAAACTCCTAACCTTCAAAAGACTTGTTAAGAGAATCAAAAGACAAGCACAACTGGTAGAAAATACAGAATATTTGATAATTTGTATTCATAATATATAAAAATTCTTTTAAAACTAAGAAAACAACCTAATTAAAAGGATATATCTTTGCCGGGTGTGGTGGTACACGCCTTTGATCCTAGCACTTGGGAGGCAGAGGCAGGCAGATCTTTGTGAGTTCAAGGCCAACCTGGTCTGCAGAATGAGTTCCAGGACAACTGGGGCTACAGGGAGACCCTGTCTTGGAAAGACCAAAAATAAAAAAAAAAATTAAAAGATATATCTTTAACCAAGAAGACAAAGATCTGTCTATCTATCTATCTATCTATCTATCTATCTATCTATCTATATAATGGTAAATAAAGATATATATTTATATATCTATATTAGACATAAACATATTTATAATAGTAAATAGGGACATAGAAGGCTGTTCAACAACACTATTTATTAAGGAACTGCTAATTTAAACTTCAACAAGATACCACCACATATCTGTTAGAACAACTAAAGTGAACAAGTAGCCAGAGGCTAATGACGACATGTATGGTCTGGAAGCCTTGTACATGGCTGCTGGGAACAGGAAATGACACATTCAAACAAGAATAAACAGAGAGACATCTGAACTGAATGATACAATACACCAAATGGACCTCACAGACATCTACCTACTATTCCACCCTAATACCAGAGAATACACTTTCTACTCAGCACCCCACGGAACATTCTCCAAAATCAACCACATGCTGGGACACAGAAGAAACCTCTACAAATACAAAAAGATTGAAATAATTTCATGCATCCTGTCAGACCACAGTGCAATGAAGCTCAACATCAACACCAGGACAAGCCCTCCTGCCTACAAGAACACATGGAGACTAAACAACACACTCTTGAATAATGAATGGGTCAAGGAAGAGATAAAGAAAGAAATAAAAACATTCCTGGAACTGAATGACAATGACAATACAACACAACAAAACTTATGGGATACCTTAAAAGCAGTCCTAAGAGGGAAATTTATAGCCCTGGGTGCCTACATTAGAAAAACAGAAAGAGCACAAGTGAATGATCTAACACTACAGCTAAAAGCACTTGAGAGGCAACAACAGATGAACCCTAAACGCAACAGACAGGAAGAAATAACAAAAATCAGAGCAGAAATCAATGAAATAGAAACAAAGAAAACAATACAAAAAATCAATGAAGCCAAAAGTTGGTTCTTTGAAAGAATAAACAAGATAGACAGACCTCTAGCCCAGTTAACAAAAAGAAAGAAGGAACAACTCCAAATCAATACAATCTGTGATGAAAAGGGAAATATCACAACGGACAAGGAAAAGATCAAGAAAATTATATGGGAATATTACAAGAACCTATATTCTACCAAGTTTGAAAATCTAGAAGAAATGGATGAATATCTGAAATCTTGGGAATCACCAAAGCTTGGCCAAGAGGAGACCAGCAGCTTAAACAGACCCATAACATATGAAGAAATAGAGGATGTAGTAAGAAGCCTCCCAACTAAAAAAAGCCCAGGCCCAGACGGTTTCACAGCAGAATTCTATAAAACATTTCAAAAAGACCTACAACCATTATTTCTGAAACTGTTTAGAAGTATACAATCAGAGGGAATTCTCCCAAATTCCTTCTACGAAGCCAACATCACTCTATTACCAAAACCAGGCAAAGATCCAACTAAAAAGGAGAATTATAGACCCATCTCCCTCATGAACACAGATGCCAAAATTCTAAACAGAATACTGGCAAATCGCATACAGACCCACATCAAGAAGATCATCCATCATGACCAAGTTGGATTCATACCAGAGATGCAGGGATGGTTCAACATACGAAAATCAATAAACATCATCAAACACATAAATGGAATCAAAGACAAAAACCACACCATCATCTCAATTGATGCTGAAAAAGCCTTTGACAAAATCCAGCATCCCTTCATGCTTAAAGTCCTAGAAGGAATTGGATTGGAGGGATCATTCCTCAATGTAATCAAAGCCATATACAGGAAACCCACAGCCAATATCATCCTAAATGGGGAAACAACAGAAGCATTCCCTTTAAAGGTAGGAACTCAGCAAGGCTGTCCCCTGTCACCACTCCTCTTCAATATAGTGCTTGAAACTCTTGCTAGGGCAATGAGGCAAGAAAAGGAAATTAAAGGAGTACTAATTGGAAAAGAGGAAGTCAAGCTATCCCTATTTGCTGATGATATGATTGTTTACTTAAGAGATGCTAAAAACTCCACCAGAAAACTCCTAGAAAAGATTAAGAACTTCAGTAAGGTGGCAGGATACAAAGTTAACCTAGAAAAATCAGTAGCCTTTCTTTACACCAACAACAAGCAACTGAAGAAGGAATTCAAGGAGACCTTCCCATTCACAAATAGCCTTAAAAACAATTAAAATACCTAGAAACGAACCTAACCAAAGACACCAAAGATATTTACAACAAAAATTTTAAACCCAAGATGACAGTTTCTTAGAAGTTCAACATATGGTCTTGCTCCCTCATACCATCCCATTTCTAGGTCTTTGTCCAAGAAAACTGTAGGCCCTTCAAAGACCTATGAACAAATATTTATAGATCTTTATGAGAAACCAAACCCCAAAGCAACCAAATGTTCAACAGGTGAATGGGTGAATTGAAATACAGCCATACAGTGGAATACAGCTCTAATAAAAGGGAATGAATTACTGAGTCACTCCATAATATGTCCATCTGAAAACTAATCTGTGGTGGTCGACAATTGACAAATGGGACATCATTAAACTAAAAAGCTTTTGTACAGCAAAGGAAACAACCAATTGAATGAACAGGAAGCCCACAGAGTGGGAGAAAATCTTTGCCAGTTATACATCTGACAGGGGATTAATATCCAGAATATAGGAAGAACTCAAAAAACAAAGAACCAAGAGAATAAATGACCCAACTGCAAAAATGGGCTATGGACTTATTTTCAGACTTTGAATTTTGGTAGATGGGTGGTGGGTATGTATGCATAGTTTAGAGTAATTTAAAACTAAAAGGAAAAATGTAAATTCCTAAATATGACTTGGAATTAATGTAATTTATTTTCAGACGTCATAATTATGGTATGTGTGTGTCATAAATACAGATGCAAATTCTGGAACAATACAAATTGTAGGGAACAGCAGCAACAAAAGGACTGGGACAAAGAATTGACTGAAATTGTAAAATTCTGCCCAAAACAATAAACCTCTGCAGAAAAAAAAAACAACTTTAAAAAGACTGAGAAAAAGATGAAAGACACATGTGTGGCAGAATGCATGAACTTGGGTGGGGTGGAAGGCATGGAAAGGAGAATGAGTCTAAATTGGACTGAGGAATGCTGTATGAAATGCACAAAACTACAATAAAAATATTTTAAAAAGAAGCAACCACGAAATAAGGGAAAAATGGGCTATGGATCTGAACAGAGAACCCTCAAAAGAAGAAATAAAAATGGCTAAGAAACACCTTTAAAGTGTTCATCAACCTTAGTAATTAAGGAAATGCAAATCAAAACTACTTTAGATTTCAGTTTACATAAGTCAGAATGGCTAGGATTAAGAGAACAAATGACACTAAATACTGGTGAGAATATAGGGAAAGAGGACCAGCTGGTAGGATTGCAAACTGTAACCACTGCAGAAATCAGTGCGGAGAACTTTTAAAAACCTAAAAATAAATCTGCCATGTGACCCAGTTACACCACTCCTTGGCATATACCCAAAGGACTCCTAGTACTGCAGAGATACTTGTATGACCATGTTTGCTGTTCTTTTCACAATAACTAAGAAACGGAAACAGTCTAAATGTCTCTCAACTGATGAATGGATAATGAAAATGTGATAATATATATCAATGGAGTTTTACTCAGTGGTTAAAAAAAAGAAATCATGACAAGGCTGGAGAGATGGCCCAGCGGTTTAAGAGCGCCGACCCCTCTTACAGAGGACCCGGGTTCGATCCCCAGCACCCACATGGCAGCCGAGAACCGTCTGAAACTCCAATTCCAGGAGAACTCCAGTTCCAGGGGAATCCGACACCCTCTTCTGACCTCCGCAGCATTGCATGAGACAGGTGCACAGACTTGCATGCAGACAGTACATTCATACACATACAGAAATAAATTTAAAAAAAAAAGAAATCATGAAATTTGCAAGTAAATGGATGAAACCAGAAGCTGTTATACTAAATGAAATAATACAGACTTAGAAAAAATAAGTGATATATGTTCTCTGTCATTCGGGGATCTTAGCTCCAAATGCTTAGACATGAGTATACATCCCGATTAACCGTGGGAGCTGGGAAAATGGAAAGGAACCACAGGGATAAGAGCTGAAGAAGGAGCTTGAGAGAGGAGTAGATAGGTGTTATGGGGAGAAGTGGAGAATATGGGGTACTTTGGGGAGGGAGGACGGAGGGTTATATGTGGGGGAGAGAAGAGAGATAAATAGCACTCGGTGTGAAAAACTGAGGGAGATGTATTAGTTCAAAAGCTTACTTAGAATACATACACAAAATATATGAGTGCCTGTGTATAGCTGACGGCTATAACAGAAAACACAGTGAGAAACCTCCCTTTGAGCTCTTAGTCAGGGTAGTCCAAGACACTCCCAAAATAACACAGGCTATTGCCACAGTCCTGATTACCTCCCAGAACTGGAAGGTAAGACCTTATTGCTGAAGACAGGACATACTTCGGACAAGAACTTGGAGCAATTGAGCTGGAATTGACTTAGAGGCCTCCTCCCTTGAAGACTAGCTCTCATGGTGTCAGAGGAAACTATGTAAGCTGCCAAGGGATGAAAGCTACCCAGCTGTAAAGACTGATAAACACAACAGTGACTGACCCAGAAAACCATGTCTATTGATGCAATAGTGGCACTTTTATCTTGGGGGTAATCAATAGCTCTCTCATTGGACTTAAGATTCACTCAATGGGTGGGAACGCGTGTGTGGTACTGTGAACATAGCCAAGTATACATGGTTGGAGATGTCATAGATCCTAAAGAAAAAACTACTTTTGTCACATCTCTAGACTAATAGAATTTCTTACTGTATTCTAAATATGTGCCCCTATATTTATTGACAGGTTGTACCTCTCACCAATCATCAAAAAATCTTTTTTTTTTTTTTGGAATATATGGAGGCTATTACAGGGTCCCACAATTGGTCAAATGCAGAGAATAAGTGTCCAGGAGATTCCCAGCCTTAAGTGGCACATCTACAATGCAGTCTCCCGGAGAATGGTGGGGCACAGGGCACAAAGACTAGGCATGCATCCCTTACCTCTCATGCAGCAGATGGTGATTAACACAGAAAACCACAACCGGCCCAAATGCAGAGAATAGGAAACTGCAGAGTGCTTGTCCCTGAGTAGGACATCTATATCAAACCTCCACCAACCAGGGCTCAGGGACCATTGTGTAAGAGGCAGGGGTGACGAATGACCACAAGTAAACAGAGTTTTCCAGGTGGCTGGGAAGTTGCCCATGTGAACTTCGAGCAATGGCGACAGCACGCACCACGCGAGCTCAAACCAAACCAAACTCAACATATAATAGAGAAATGGGTAAAAAGCCACAACCTTAGCTGAGAAATCAGTGGTAACTGATGAGCACTGGGAGAGGGAGAGCTGGTTTTCTTTAAGGGAGTGTGCTGGATAGCTTCAGTGTCAACTTGACACACCTGGGTTGAGGGAGCCTCAATTGGGGAATTGGCTCCATTGGATTGGCCTGTGGTCACATCTGTGGAGTATTGTCTTGATGGTCGAGCAGTGTGGGAAGGCCCATCCCACAATGAGTAGTGCCACCCTGGGCAGGTTGTTGTGTACTGTATAAGAAGGTGGGCTGGGCATGAGCCAGGGGAGAAAAGCCAGTGAACAGCATTCCTCCATGGCCTGTGCTTCAGCTCCTGCCTCCAGGTTCCTGCCCTGAGTCCTCGCCTTGGGCTCCCTAAGTGATAAACTGTGACCCAGGAGATGTGAGCTGAATAAACCCTTTTCTCCCAAGTTGGTGTCGGTCAGAGTGTTTTGTCACAGCAATGGAAGACAAACTAGTACAGGGAGTGATGCTAGATAAATTGACTGGGCTGCAACAGATGGACTCACACTGAAGGACATTTGGGGGCACAAACTTGGCTAAATAGGCCTGAACATACATGACAGAAATGTTGAAATGAAATGAAATCCAGTAAGGGGCTATGGGGTGCATATAGTGGAGGGGGGTCTAAATATGGTCAAGATACGTGTAAAAATGCAATAAAAACTACTGATCTGTGGAGGTACAAAGGGAGACCAGTGGTTGCTTAGGGTTAGGAGTGAGGAGGCGGAAGAGATTACAAAGGGTGGAAAGAAATTTGGGGAACCTGTGGGTAATTTTCCTATATTGGTCAGCTAGTGATTTTCCATTTATTACATGTTTTAAAAATGTCTGCTGGGCATGGTGGTACACACCTTTAATCCTAGCACTTGGGAGGCAGAGGCAGGCAGATCAGTGAGTTCAAGGCCAGCTTGGTCTACAGAGTGAATTCCAGGACATCTGGGGCTACAGGGAGACCCTGTCTCAAAAAAAAATAAATAAATAAAAAGTCCAAATTAGGGCTGGAGAGATGGCCTAGCAGATAAGAGCACCAACTGCTCTTGCAGAGGACCGGGGTTTGATCCCAGCACCCACATGGTGGCTAAGAACCATCTTTAACTCCAGTTCCAGGGGTATCTGACACCCTCTTCTGTTTTATTTATTTATTTATTTATTTTTATTTCTGTATGTGTATGAATGTACTGTCTGCATGCAGGTCTGTGCACCCGTGTCGTGCAATGCCACGGAGGTCAGAAGAGGGTTTCGGATTCCCCTGGAACTGGAGTTCTCCTGGAATTGGAGTTTCGGACGGTTCTCTGCCGCCATGTGAGTGCTGGGGATCGAACCCGGGTCCTCTGTAAAAGCGGTCGGGGCTCTTAACCGCTAGGCCATCTCTCCAGCCCCCTCTTCTGGCCTCTGAGGCATTGCATGACATGGGTGCACAAACCTACATGCAGGCAGTATATTCATACACATACAAAATAAATAAAATTTAAAAATAAATAAATAAAAAATTAAAAATGTTCAAATTAAACCTGAATATGTACAGCTCATTGTGTCGTCTTAAAATTTTTTTGTTTTGACCCGGAAGTCACTCAGGCAGGTAGATTTTGGGGTAGACTGTCTCCTGGGCTGCTGGAAGAGGGTCACAACTCTGAGCCCTCTTGTAGGGGGTGGCCGTCTGGACGGGACAGCCTTTTGCCTTTGCAGCCTGTGACCAGCAGGTCAGGTTTGGGTTTGGGTTTGGTGCCTCTGAGGCTTTGTGCCGGCTGGCTCCTGAGGCACAGGCACCCGGAAGTCACTCAGGCAGGTACGGGGGCGTGGGCTAGGTCAGGCATATCCCCCCACCCCCACCCCCGCCAATGGGAACTGGTGAGAGATTATCCAAGTAGACCTTTTTTTTGGGAGAACCTTCAGAACAGGAAGAGAAGAGTGACTTAAGCTTCCAATATCCAATATATAAACAAAATAGAAAGCCTGAAACATAGACAAGTCAATACTCCATAAACAAAGAGGTGGAAAGAAATTTTAAAAACCATTGGAAGGAGGCAAGCAAAACCATTCACTAACATAGTGAAAAGACATTTGTGATTTGAACCACAAAAGGGAAACCCACATGCCAGGGACACAACGAAGGGACAACATGGGAAAGGAACAGGATAATCCCCTACCAGGCTCTACCAAACCTGTAGGAGATAGCTACAATGGGATCCCCTTGGAAGTGACCCAAGGAACAGATCTTAGAGGAATAATTGCAGACCTATGCAGAGAAATTAAAGAAAATAAAGAAGAATTCAGAGAACTAAAGAGAGAGAATGAAAAACCCAAAAAGGACCTAGAGGGATACAATGACAAACTTCAGAAAGAACTAAAGGAACAGATTGACAAACTCCAAAA
>VZQC01008797.1:689330-755632 GCA_009823505.1 Rhizomys pruinosus
ATTAATACAGGAGATCTCTGATATCAGCAATGGATTATTCTACCAAGGAGATGTTGGCCAAGGGATTCAAGCCCCCCCAAAAGGTAAAGGCTTCTTGCCTGTAAACTGGGATACCTGCAAGAAGAGAGGCGATAAGGCCCTGCTGTGGAAGACCTGATGTAAGCATGGGAAAGATGCATTGAGACCGCACTTGCAAGTCTACAGTTGGTCTCTGGAATACCAGAGATTGTTACCAAAGGCCACTAAACCAATAAAGCAAATATAGGTCTCCTTGAGACAAGCAAGACTCCTCTGTCAGCACCAGCTACACCTCACCTGCCTGGAAATACTGTGCAGCAGTGGCAGCCACATGCCTGTATATTCCAAATCTAATTGGCTATTAGCCCTCTCCTTGGAGGAATAACCCATGGCTGATGCCACAAGCTTACATCCTCTAGTGGTTAGGAGATGTTATAAACCACAGTAAGACCCTGTCATATTTTACAGAAAAAAACAGAATTCATGAATTAACATACCATCCAAACATCTGTGTCTATACCAAAGTAATATACCATAACAATTAGTACTGTTTAAATACCTATATATCTAATTGCTTGTGCTTCATTAGTAGGATTGAAAGGTCATTCCTGGACAAACTGTCAGCCCATGAAAGGAAACAGCCAGAATTGACCAGAGTCCAAGACAAAGGCTCCAGGAAAAGTAGACTGTTTTGCTTCCCGTCCACCTGTGCCCCTTTTCTAAGCCTAGGGAACAATCTGTGGAAGAGGGGGAGTGATAGAATATAAGGGCTGTGATTGGGGTGAACGGTGAAACTACAGCAATATAGTCTGGACACTCATCTGATCAACTTGATTGAATATACAAGCCCCCCCAGCTGGATGGTGGGATCCATGGGCTGTGTGGGTTTGGGCACAACTGCTTGCAAATTGGTTTTACATGAAGGATGCTTGTACTCATAAATTATTACTTATTGTTAAAAAATTTAAAAAAGTAATTAAACTTTTTTTGTTTCCCATTTCTTTTTATGTGCGTGTGCATGTGTGTGAGTTTATGTGTGTTTGCATGTGTTTGTGTGTGTGGGGGGGGTTTATGTGCTCCTCAGGCATACAAGAGCCTGAGGAAGCCAGGCAGAAGAGGGTATTGGATCCTCTAGAGTTACAGGCAGTTATGTGCCCCTGTGTGGGTGCTGGGAACTGAACCCAAGTCCTCTGCAAGAGCAGCAAGAATTCTTAACTATTGAGCCATCCCCCTAGACCCACTAAAAATTATTTTAAAATCAAGTACTTTATATGTCTTTGCTTTTAAATTTCCTTTGTCTATTAATTCCCATACATTTTTTTTTCTAATTTTATGAGTGTTTTCCTGCATGTGTGTTGGAAGAGGACATCAGATGCCCTGGAACTGGAATTAGAGGGCTGTAAATAGCATGTGGCTACTGGGAACTGGGAACTGAACCTGGTCCTCTGCAAGAGCAAGCTGTGCTCTTGATCGCTGAGCTCTTTTGTTAGCCTACGATGAAAAGAAAGCCGTGGGTTGAGAGTGCAGTTCTAGGAATTCTCCTTGTTTGAAGAAGGCCTGATTTAAGAGCAGTGATAGATGTTGATTGGTCGAGTGTACACTGAAGTTTCTTGAACATTATTAAAACAAGAAAAACTCAGTCTGCAGCTTCATATCTACAGAGTTAAAATGAAATGGGGAAAAACAAATCTCCTGGCCAAGAAGAAACCAAGAAAGAGGAGAAAGAAGATAGGAGAAGCCAGGACAGTGAGCACACAAGGAGAAAGATAGGGCCCTGGTGCCAGTCAGGACGTCAGTGGAGTGAATTAAATGGTCCCATCGAAAGCTTGTAAATGTTAGACTGAGGGCTGGAGAGATGGCTCAGCGGTTAAGAACACTGACTGCTCTTGCAGAGGACCGGGGTTCGATTCCCAGCACCCACATGGTGGCTAAGAACCATCTTTAACTCCAGTTCCAGGGGAAACTGACGCCCTCTTCTGACCTCTGTGGCACTGCACCACACAGGTGCACCAACCTACATGCAGACAGTACACTCATACACATAAAAAAAAATTTTAGACTGAGCGGGGCTTGGAGATATACACTTATAATCCTAGCACTTGAGAGGCAGGGCAGGCTTGGTCTATGTAGTGAGTTCCAGGCCAGCCAAGGCTACATTATAAGACCCTGTCTCAAATGAACAAAGAAAACAAACAAAAGCTAACCCCTGTTTTAAGAACTCTATGTCTACAAAGCTCACACAGAACACACAGACATGGGCAATCTAAAAGCAGAGAAGTTGCATCCTGCAGCCCCTCAACCCAAGAAAGGTGACACAGCTTCCCTACCATCAGGGGCAAGTCTCAAGACATGTCTGGAAATGAAATTAATCCACTCATCATAGGATGACATCACCAAGAAGACAGTCACAAGTAGATATTTGCATGCTTCCTCAAGGTGACCCTCAAAAGAGTAAAACAGTTTATGATTTTATAAAAGAGAAACAGAAATGAACAAATGTGTAGAAGAAAATACAGTTACAATCAAGAACCATGAAGCCGTAGAGCAGGAGATATTGTGAAGACAGGAATATGAGGTCACCTCCCAGACTGCAACACCAGGCATACTAGTGTGCTCGACAGCAGCTGACAACTGCATGGTCTTTAAAAGCCCCCCAGAGGGGCTGGAGAGATGGCCTAGCGGTTAAGAGCGCCGACGCTCTTGCAGAGGACCCGGGTTCGATCCCCAGCACCCACATGGTGGCTGAGAACCTTCTGTAACTCCAATTCCAGGAGAACTCCAGTTTCAGGGGAATCCGAGACCCTCTTCTGACCTCCGCAGCATTGCACGACACGGGTGCACAAACCTACATGCAGACAGTACATTCATACACATAAAAAATAAATAAATAAATAAATAAATAAATAAAAAATAATAAAAGCCCCCCAGAGTTCTCACAAAAGTCTGTCATAAGAGAATTGTCTTGCGATTCCTCCCCTCCCTCAACATCCGCTGGCGTGTAAGAAGGCTGGAGAAAACGGAGTTTTCTTTCAAGGTGCAGTACTGCTTATAGGTGACCAAATTTAACAAAAATCCAGGAAACTCAAATTTGAATTTTAGAAAAATACCACATAATTTTAGGATGTGTCTCCTTGTTTTTTTCCATTACAAGTGCCTTCGTTGCTTCTCTGGAGCTCACATTTACCTTAGTGACTCTTTTTTTCTAGCAGCCCAAATCTTAGGAGAGAGAGGGTCATGATGGTTGAGTCAGGGACTCTTGACTATGTTACATTTGAATGCTGAGCTAGGAGAGGATGTCTCCTGGCCGTCATAGGTCCTGACTTGAGCAGCCACAGCTCCGGACTCTTCAATACTCCCCCCCAAGGAGACTGGGGCTCCCTGCAAGGTCGGTTTGCCAAGGTAACACATCTCTCTTCTCCAAAGTTAGGCTGGAGGTAGGGACAAGTGGAGTCAAGGTAACAAACACAGTCATGATTTGCAAAAACATGGACACTTTAATAAGTTATGAAAGTAAGGAGTCAAATTTTGCTATACAGAACAAAAATGCATTAGTGGCTGTTGTCAGTAAGATAAAAGTTTGTGGTTTAGGTTGAGCACTGTGGTGGCTGCATATGGCGGTCACCTGTCACACAGGAGTAAATAGAGTTGGAATGCATTGCTAATGAGCACCATTTATATACTTAAAACATACCAAAAAAGAAAAACTTTAAAATACAATATGAGGCTTATACATGAAATTCCATGGGTTTTCCAAAAAGGAGTTTGCCCCAAATGTAAGACAATTTTTCCTCAGAATGAGAAGTGGCTCCCAGGTGGCCCAGGAGATTTTTCTGGGTGTTATGGGAGTCTGGGTGTCAACAACACAGTGTGGGAAACTTCATCTGGAAGACACCTGCCTCTGTGGGGGCTCCAGGGACACTGCAGGAAAGGAAAAGCTTTTAAGGCTCAGGGTTGTTCCTTCTCCAAGCCCAGCAAACAATGGGTCCTTGGACAGAGGCTTGTGAGCACCATAACTACAGAAAGGTCTGTGACCCAAGGCAGCAAGGATGACATGTGTGGCCTCCTCTCACACAGAGCATCTTTGTCCCTTGGGTAATGGACAGGTACCCTGGAGATGTCTTACCTGGAGCACCTATAAAGCCCTGCTTTGCTGGGATCTAAGGATAAAATGTTACCACCCCCCTGGTCCCTCGGTTGATTAAATTGAGTTGTACCCTGACTAGTGTTACTATAGGAATTTCTTCCACATTCTGCTACAGACCCAAGTAGGAAATGCTCAGTTCTTTAGCCCATGTAAACCCAGATGCCCTTGGTTCAACAAATAAAGGCTGGCCCTGGGCTCTACTCCCTCCCAGATAGGGAGTATGGCAGAAATGTTCTCAAGCACATACCAGGAGAGATAGTCAAAGGATTTTCTCCAGTTTGGTTCTTTGACAGATGGGGCAGTGTAGGAGCATGTGTGGGAACTGAGGGTAGAGGAATGGGCACACTCTGGGTCAGGCGAGGGAGAGCAGCCGCCTTCCAGGAGGAAAGGTAAGCACCATGTCAGACACCCATCAAGCTGGGCCCTACTCTCTGACATTATTCCATAGACCATCTGGATAGACACTGTCCCAGAGATTCAAACAGCATGCCCAGCACCTGGGAACTTGGAGGAGACAGCCATGTGGCACCCCAACTGCTCTTTTGTCACACCTGGAACAGGGCTGAATAAGAAAGAGTTCTCTAAGAACTATGATGCACAAGAACGCAAAGCCTCGAGAACTTTTCTATGAAAAATACCTCAGATTTATGGTCAGGGTAGACCCAACTAGGGTGCTAATGCACCCCTGGGTCGTACCATGTAGGGATGTTGGAGCCACATGTTCACAAAATGCCAGTGCATGAGAGGCAGAGATCGCAGCCTCCTCTCGCCCACCCCACCCCCTTCCTTTTATTTCCCCTCATTAGTACCTGGCTTACAAAGCATCAATCCGCTCCCAACAGTAGTTGTCTAAGCTTCCAATAAACAGAAGAGAAAGCACGGCTCCTTTCCTCTCACTTATAAGTCATTGCATTGCTGGGTTCTAGAACTTCTCATTGAAGGTAAAAATACTTCCTCTGACCCCAAGGCCCCAGTGCCTGGCACCTCAGCATCCTGGAGTCAGCATTGGGACCCTGCAAAGGGAGAGCCCTGGGTCTTAGAGCACACACTGGGTCATCCTAGCACAGTTCATCATTCCTTTCTGGAGATGCCCTGGGGCCTGGGACCAGGCTGTCCAGAGAAGAATACTGGGCCTCTTCCCCAGAGCCTGGGTGGCAGAGGCAAGGTCAGGGCTAGTAGAGAGGAGAGAGATCCTGTCTTCCTTGGTGTCTTTGGCCCATGACTCCTGTTTGGAACTGTCCTCCTATCCCCCATTACAGGAATCTCACCACTTTCTTAGGACTAATTAGACAGCCGTGCAGCCCACATTCAGCTGAGACCTACACACAGCACACCATGAGCACCAAATGGTAAAACGGCACCACATAACTCATTAGTAACTAAAGCTGAGACCAGAGATGATAGCCTGCTGGATCTAGGACCTGAGAGGCTCCCAGGCAACTCTCCTCTTCCCCACCGTAAAGGATTTTGAGTTAAGCTTTAAAGATAGAGACTTCCATGGGAAAACCTGGATCTATACGATGTGCGCCATATGACACAGCCGGGGCCACAGGGAAGAGACGTATGCGTGTTCCGGCGTCAGCCACGGCTGGAGCCCCAAGCAGCTCTAGATGTGCGTGGTTCTCAGGTTGGTCTGCATCCTCAGTGGGAAACTATACTCAAACCCTATACCCTGCCTAGCCTTTGAGGGTGTTTGACTTTGTGACCCCCCATTTCTTTGTACCCATCTTGACCACTGATCGGCTATAAATAAATCACATGTCCCCATACTCCATGATGGTCTCATGCATTGATCTGGGCACTGGTGGGAACACTCTCCATTGTCATTGAGGTCAAGAATATTGTCAACTACTACTCGGACACTTGGGGTAAACGTTTTTCTCTTAGAGTCTTGGCCTACCCTCAGTGGCTGAGACTGTAGAATTTCTGTATTCCTGTCCACTCCACACCTAACACCACTAGAAGATTTAGGTCATTCCGGGCCTGAACACACAGGTTGAGCTGATGGTCACACGCTCGTGCCTATGTAAGTTCTTTTATACCATTCTCCCTGTTTTCTCAAACCTTTTTTGGAATCAGGTATTTTGCTTTCATCTCCGGCAACATAGGATTTGCTATCCCATGGAATATCTCTATAAGCAAGAAAAAAATAAAAGCTACGGATGCTATCTTTCCATTTTATTAGAACTTTCCGTACGTCTCTTTCTTCCGAACTGCATTAATGAGCTCCTGGATCCTTTGGTTCCTTGTCTTTACGTATGGACTCGGTCGTCGAGGGATCAGGTTGGGTGAGTGGACTTCCTCATCCAGACTGTGAATCTTGTAAGGGACATCCACAGCATTGGTTTCTGGGTGATCGTCAGTGGTGTTGGTACTAGAGGCATTGAGGGGGACTTCCAGGGGAGGCCCTGGTGAAGGCTGAACCTGGGTGGCTAGAGTGGGCCCTGGGAGAGTGGGCATGAACACGTCGATGTCATTGTGCTTCCCCAGTGGAGGTTCCGCTCCATCATCCTCTACTTCCGTGAGGTTGTTTTGCAGGTTACAGGATTTGCAGCAGAGCTTGTTGTAGCTTGGGATGGAGCAATAGCGAGACAAGACTTCCATCCTACAGAACATTGACTTGTCGCCTTGGCACTGGTCCTCTGAAAGAGAAAAGTGGAATAAATAACCAAAGGACAGGGTAAGGGGGGCTTGAACCCCCACAGGGTGCAGCTTGCTGGAGGAAGCGTGTGACAGAGTCCAGAGACAGCACAGAGCAGTGAGCTTGTGTGGAGAGTCCATGTGGTCTGTGTTCGAGCCCAAGTGAGGTGGCATCTGTAGACCCCCAACCCGGAGTGCTCCCCTTTTCTAAGCAAGTCCCAGCTGACCCTGCATTTTCAGTGTGTCTCAAAGGCCGAGACAAAAGTGAAGTCTGTTTGTTCTTAGGAGAAATCACAAGTTCAACTTAAAGAATAAGACTTGAGCCAGGCATGGTGGTTCACACCTTTAATCCCAGCACTCAGGAGGCAGAGGCAGAGGCAGAGGCAGGGGTAGAGGCAGAGGCAGAGGCTGAGGCAGAGGCAGAGGCAGAGGCAGAGGCTGGCAAATCTCTATGAGTTCAAGGCAAGCCTGGTCATTTAATATCTCAGTGGAACCCCAAAGTGCTGTGATTTGACCCCAAGGCAATCTACAAGTAGTGACTATAACAAAATTAAACCTAAAAGAGCCAACTCCTAAAGCACAACCTGGCACCTCAGCTTTGGCCTCACTCTGCTCCACCATGCTTCTGTTCTGACTCAGCCTCCCAAGGTGTTTCTGGGAAGACTTTAGTCTTTCTGAAACCTGTACAGGCCTTTGAGCACTTGCCTCAGCTTACTGATGCCGCAGCTGCATCCGGCCTAGGGCACTGCTGCACTGAGCTTCTGCCAACATCCCAGACACACTCAATACTGTATCATGAAGCTAATCTTTCCACTCAGCATACCCAAACTGGTCATCCATGGTTCTGTCTACATGGAGAGCCCAGGCTCTTTACAGAGACCACACCGTCTCTATCTCTACATCCTGTTTTCTCCTTGGCCTATCCCTAGCTCTGCCTACAGCTCAGTTATTCAGCCACTTGTTCCTCTTGCTGTCTCTCTTCATGAGTCTTTTTCCTAAATGTTGCCCTTCATTCTCTCTCCCCCACTACCTCATTCTGCAACTCCCAAACTGAGATGATTTACAAAATCTACACTGTATACAGTAACAAGTTGTCATGAGGGGTTACTGTAAACTGTTATTTTCTACATATAACAAGCCATGTCATGGGGGATAACTATCAATAGTTGATCACTGTGCTCAGAGGTTGAGGTGTGGTTCCCCTCCCAGCTACTCTCTCCACAATGATGATTTCATCACCAAAGGAATTCCACCTAGGTTCCTTCTGGTTTCTAGGCCCTTCTCCTATAGGAATAGGATCTATTGATTTTCTTTGTCCTTTTGAGGCAGGGTCCCCCTGTGGCCTGGAGCTCCCAATGGAGATGAGGCTGGGATCAATCTCACAGAGATCCACCTGCCTCTGGCTCCCCAGTGCTGGGATTAAAGGTGCAGCACAGACTTTCTTTTCACCTAATCACACAGACATAACTTCTGTCATTTTACCCAGAATTCCACAGTAATGTCTCAAGCCTTGGATGTCTCCTCCCTTCCCCTTTTATTCCTTAGTAGACTTTGTGTCTTAATTAAAGGAGGGAAGAAAAGAGAGAGGAAAGGGGGATGGAGAGAGGGAGGCAGGAAGAAAGACCCAGGGAGGAGGGAAGGGAGGAGGAAAGGAAAGAGGAGGTGCAGTGATGGGAGGCATGTCTGACATAACTATCCCAGATCCAACAGTGTGATCTATGTATGAGGTTATCCTGGCCTGCTGAAACTTCTTGAAGTGACAGATAAGCACACCCTCTTCCCCTTGGGAGCCAGAGGTTCTGCGTGGTCACACTTGGAGGCAGAAATGTCCTTCAAGAGCCTGGTGACCCACCAACTCCAAACTATTGGAGATTTAGACTCTTGAATCCTGTAACCTCCTGTGGATCCCAAAGGTGCCTGGGAGTTATCCATCCACCCAAGCTCAAGGCCTCTGCTGGCAGCCAGCCCCAGTGAGTGGTTTTCCAGACTTCCAAATCAGATAACTCCACCTCCTATTCCCTCACCCAAATCTAGTCATAGTCGTGTCTGCGTTCATCAGTAGTTCTTCTTAGACATTCTAGACCATGTCCACAGTTTATCCCCCTCACATCTCCCGGCCTTTGGGATGCAGCCTGGTAAGAACTTCCTTTCTGATCAGCTGTGTCTATTAATTATTTCTCCATCTTCTAGATATCCCCTCTGCATGAGGCTCTTCTCCAACTTTAGATGAGACAGAGTCACCCTGCTGCTTAGGAGCCCTGCATCACCCCTGACTGTCCCCCTTGCCTTTCCAGCGTTACTCAGGCCTCAGAGCACTGCTCAGCACCATTCTGTGAGCCTCCTTCTCCCTTCCTCCAGCTGCCCCCTCTTGTTCTTCAGGCTGAGCAGAAACATCTCTCAGGCAGATATAGTCTGAGCTCTTTTGGGAGGGAAATCCCCAGAGCTGTGGCCTCATGGGCCCAGCCTTTCCCACACTTTCACGCTTGATCCTGGATAGCAAGTTCACATTCAATTGTCAGAGAAAGTGAGCAGAGCCTGACTTTCCCATCGTTCTGAAAGCCACAGGGCGAGAACGTCAGGTGGTATTTGGACCAGCCCCAAAGCCAAGCACGGTGACTCACAGAAAATAGTATAAATATGAAAAGGATTCATGAGAATAACAGAGTAAATCCAAAGTAGGAAAACTACGGGCTGTAACTCAACAAAGCTGTAGTCAGAAAGCCATCCGGAGGCGTGTGCCGCCAGAGGCCACTCGACTGCAGCTCCGAGCATGTAAGTGGCCAAAAGAAACAGGAAGCACGAGTGCTGCAGTCTCCACAATTTGAAGACAAAACTAGAGCAGCCTTTCTGGAGAATCCCAGGCTGTCTTAAACCAAGAGGAGAAACAGGCTCACCATATACAGGAAAATGCCTCCGCCTGGGGCCGGTTCCTGAACCCAATCAGAGGGCCTGAGATGTGGTTGTCAGAGTTGGGAGAACTGGTAGTGTCTTCCTCAGATACAAATGTTGCAGGAATGCCCAGTATATATGAAGGAGGTAAAATCAGAGGTGTTGCATGTGATGTTGGGGTGGGGGACCTCACCTGCTCCCGTCCCCCCACTCTGTCCACTCCTTCCTCTTAGCAGCTATTGAAGCTGCTCAGTGTATGAATCCATTGAGCATAGTCCTCCTAGGGACATGGGGGGGGGCTTTCAATCAGAGCTAGGTGAAGAGGACCCACACCCCATAAACTTTAACCAAGGAAAGAGCCAGGCCAGGATGTGGCTGCTCCTACCGCACAGGGAGGTCTTCCTTCTCCTGATCCTTCTGTTATTAAGTGGCTCCCTCTGTCTTCCCTTGGCTCGATGTCCCTCTCACCAGGCTAGGGAGTGTCCCCCAAAGGCCCATTGTTAAAGGCTTGGTGCTATGGGGGGGGGTTGTGGAACCTTTTGTGGGGACTAACAAGAGGAAGTTAGGCTCTCGAGGGTATGACCTTGAAAAGGGACTGGAGCAGCAGCACCTTCTGCTTCTTTTTGCTTTCCAGCTGTCAGGGAGTGGACAGGGCTCCTTTGCCATGTGTTTTCCACTATGGCCAGCATAGGTCCATGACCACAGACAGAAAACCCTGAAATCACGAAGCAATGTACCCTTCTTTATATTGGGTTTTTTGTCACAGTGCTGGAAGCTAACATAACAGCCAATTCAAGGACTACCTATAGAAATCAGGATGCTACAGTCATAGACCAGATGCATCCCTTCACCTGGTTTTATAAATAAAGTTTTATTGAAACATAGCCACACTCATTCATTTATTATTGTCCACTTCCCACTCTTCAGCTGAGAAGAGTAGCTGGGTAGAGTCCCTATGGGCTACAGTGCCTAAAATATTTGTTGTCTGGCTCTTTGCAGAAAATGCTGGTTGACCCCAGGTCAAGGGCAGACCTGAATTGGGGTTTGACACAAAGAGAATGCTCAGCTGATGGAGCTCTGAGGACTGGGGTCCCCTCAGGAAGGCTGCCCCCCTTCCACTTGGCTTACCAGGGCGACTTCTTTGACCTGAGTAGTGAGCTGTACTGCTTCAGTTTTGAAAAACTAAAATAAGCCAACAAGTGAATAAATACTTGAAAAGGTCACTGGTTAAGAGCTTCATATAATATCAACCTAGAAAAAAAACTTCAAAATATAGTCAGCCTTCTGTATCCACAAGGTCCACCCTTGGATCCAACCAGCCACAGTCCAAATTTGGGGAACAATCAGACCCCTTTCTTGTACTCGACCACTTTGTACACAGTGTTTATGCTGTATTAGATACTACACACAATCTAGGGGTGCTGTAAAGTGTATGCACGATATAGCAAATACTGGACCATTTTATATGATGGACTTGAGCATCTGCAAGTGACGCCCAAGGGTCTCACGGGCCGATTATGATCATTGAGACATTTTTTTTTTGTCTTTTTTGAAACAGGGTCTCCCTGTAGCCCCAGCTGTCTTGGAACTCACTCTGCAGACCAGGCTGGCCTTGAACTCACAAAGATCCGCCCACCTCTGCCTTCCAAGTGCTGACCAGCAAGCTCCCAAAGATGAGCTGTCAGTTATTCTTCCAACGCACTGACTTGTGTGTCCTCAGGTACTGACTGTTGAAAGACAGCTACCAAGATAATTTTGGTTTCATGATTTTTAATCTTCCACTGTTCCCAGCACCAGGAATTCGTTGTTTTGTTGAGACAGGGTCTCACTGTGCAGCCCCAGCTTATCTGGACTCACTCTGTGGACCAGGCTGGCCTCAAACTCTCAGAGATCTGCCTGCCTCTGCCTCTAGAGGGAAGGGATTACGAGTGTGGTTAGCTCTCTCTAAACCACTGGGAATGAGCACATTGTTCATATATACCCTGGGTACTCTCCTTAAATATGGTTGTATGTTATTTCCATGCAGATTATTAGTGGCTGAATATTTTCCTTGAACACCTTTTTAAAATGAAATGTGTTTTAGAAGAAAATTGATATTGCTTCCATTCTTGGAAGACAAGTATGGTAGACGACCTTAAACACGGAGAGGAAACACAAACACAAAGGAAAAAGTCAAAGTCGGTTTTAAAGTCAAATTCGAATTCACTAAACTCCAGGGAAGAGAGAGAGAGAGAGGAGAGAGAGAGAGAGAGAGAGAGAGACCCAGACAAAACTCTGAGTTTGAGAGAAAGAAAGGTGAGAGGTGGCAGAACAGACACAAAGCAAGACTTTCTCCTTGAGGTTGTCATACGAAAAGTAGGAAGAGTCACTCGGGGGCCATGTTTATGCGCCATGTAAATAATCTCCCATCTATGCTCTGGAGTATGCTCTGGAAGAAAAATTATATCTATCTGTCTATCTAACTATCTATCCATCTATCATCTATCCATCATCTATCTATCTATCTATCTATCTATCATCTATCTATCTATCTATCTATCTATCATCTATCTATCATCTATCTATCTATCATCTATCTATCTATCTATCATCTATCATCTATCTATCATCTATCTCTATCTACAAAAGAGTGGTGAGCTCATGTACACATTTTCTTATTCAAAAGGTCATGAAACTATCTGATGAGTGTGCGGCACCCTCTCTTCCATCAAAAGTCTTGGAGGCACTCTGGGCAGGTGGCACCCTGGGATATCAGGAGTGCTAGCCTGGGGCTCCTTTCTTCTGACTCACCTCTGGGGAGGTATACTGAGGCACACAGTGTTGTCATACAACTGTCCTCAGGGCACCTTCTCTCTTTGGCTGATTCTTTTATTAACAAGCAAAGCAGTGGGTGGCAAACCCAGCCATAGCTATTGTGATGTCACCAGGGCCTGGTTCTGGGCCCCCTGCTCCAGAATGATGGGTCACCCCTTATTGTTCTTTCTCATACTCTCCCACACTTTCTTATTGCACCCTAGTACAGATGGGCATAGAGAAAGAGTCCTACCCATGAGCCAAGGCAGACAGACCCCAGATCGGGAGGTACCTGTTGAACCCTGACTCACTGTCAGCAAGGTGAGAGGACTCACAGGTCCCGTGGCTGCCGAGGGTAGATCTTGAGAGGCAGAGGCAGACAGGGCTGTGCACATGTATGTATACACATATATACCTTACCACCACCACGCTGAGTACCCAGGAGCCACCACTGCTCTGACTCTCCCAAACCAACTCTCCCAGAACCAGCTCCCAAACCCTTAGCTAGATGGACACCTGACCTCCATGAACTGGCAGCTCAAGCCAGGTCAGTGACTCGATGGGGCTCAGATGAGGTGCCTTGGACTCCACATTCTTGCTTTGATCTCAAGAAGGAGATGCCGTCCTGGGCGGTGCTTGAGAGCAGAGAGAGAATCTAGACAGACCTGCAAGTCTCTCTCATTTATCACTAACAGCTCAACACTTAGGGCCATGGTAGAGTACAGTGGCCATGTCTGAAAAAATGCCTAGGTACATGTGTTAGTGGAGGATGGCCCTATCATTACATCCAGAACCTGGGTGATTAGGACAGTGCCACAGAACGCTTCAGCATGGGCCGCCATGAAGGTGCAGATGCCGCCAGCTTGCCAGAAGCCAGTAGAACTGAACTTTTATTGAGTTTATTTGTGGGATGCATGACAAGAGGTTTTTCCATCATTAGAATTAGAAGGTCGTTTTCACAGTCACTTTGGCACACGCTAACGTCTCATGGAAAAAAAAATAACACCAGAAAAGCAATGATGACAACAGAACCTATATAATACGTCATTAAGTACATACAAAACACTAATAAAATATCCCTGATAAACCAAAGTGCATATAGACAGAGAGCACAATGCCCAGGACTGCATTGTGCCACAGCAGCCACGAGGTCACTCACATTGCCTCATCAAAGTTGGAAGTTAACAGTCATTGTGAGAGAGGATTAGTTTGTAGTCACACACCAATTATTTACATAACAGTAATTAGTGCCAGCAGGGAGGCAGGGGAGGGAGGCTGCATGGTCCAGCAGGGAGGTCGGGGAGAGAGGCTGCATGGTCTAGCAGTTATTAATAAATGGAAGGCGGCCGGGGCTGGGCGGGGCTGCTGGGACGGTCAGGTCAGGCGGGAGTGCTACATTGGTCATGGCTAAGGGCCCAGGTGTGTCACCCTCTGGGTGTAAGGCCGCGCTGTGGGAGCCCCTTGGGGGGGTATCCACGCAACAGTCAGCGCCAACTGGCCAGGTGGGCATCAGAAGAGGACCCCTTTGTCAGAGATGGGTGGAGCTCCTGCTAAGTTCCTCCACACACTCAGAGGAAGGAGTGAGGCCCTCTGGATTTGGAAACCTTATCCTTGGCAAAAGGTGGGTGGATTGGATGGGGTCCCCCTAGACCTTCTGTGCCTGCCTCCTACCCTGACCATGCCCCCATCTGCAGCTAGAGTTAGCAGCCAATTCTGTTAGCTTTCAACTTTAAGGCATTTTCTACATAGTGTTTCTAAGCAAAAAAGCAATAAAAATTGAGGTATTCTGTAGTTGTTCACACTGGCAGGTGAGGCACATCCGTACCAGTCAATCAATCAGTCAATCATCAATCAATCACACTCTCTCAGTCCTCTGAACAGGTCATAAGCACACAACAAGAAAAAGGCCATTGGAGCAAATGGACAGAGCATGGAAGTGATGTGGTCCGTGAAGTCCCCTCACAGGGACATGTCCCCCTGCCTCCTCCTCCACATGATCGGACCCCTGAGAGGACAGGGGATGGGGCCAGGGGCCGTGTAGGTTGGATGCAAAGGCCGGACAGAAGCAGGCCAGAGTTTCACGAGTCAGAAGGACACACTCAGCAAGGGGCAGCAGCAGCAACAGCAGCGGCAGCCGGGAAGCCCCTGACGCTGCAGGAAACTTGGGGTCTGTCACCCCGGCGCAGAGACGCAAAAACACACGCCCCCAGAGACACCTGTGGCCTCGCCTCGATGATGGGTGGCATCTGAAAGGGGCCAGGGCTGGCTTCCCCTTGGACTTGACCGGCAGCTTCAGCCTGGAGGGATGTGGCCCCACGAGGTGGTCCCCGTGGTGAAGTGGTCACATGTGCACTTTGGCCTCTGGCCCCTCCAGCACCACAACAGATCTTTGCCCCTTTACAAGCCATCGCGAAACCAGGTCCCGGCCCCCCCACAAGAGGCCAGTATCCCCAGACCAGGCCTCTTCAAGGCTGGCCCCTGCTTGCCAACAGGCGGCCCAAGCTCGGGAGGAACAGGCCGAGCACACAGGCCCGGAGAAAACAGATTCACCCAGGAGAGCGCTCAGCAAGTCAGGGAAGCTTTCCATAGAGAGAGAGGAGGGGAGCCCAAGGCAAGCTCCACAAGGCGCAGGGCATGCACTGGAGGGCAGAGGCAGAGTTATAAACGGGTCGGTTACTTGACGAGATCTTCTGGATAGGCGAGTCGGGGTCGGGCCGGGACAGCCACTGAACCACGTAGCTCTTCTTGGACGGATCCGAGATGTTTCCTGGAAGGAAGAGAAGGTATTGCAGATGCTGGTGCCCCAGTGGGGCTCCCATGTACCCAGAGTAAAGCAGCTGACACCCTGGGCCTGGGCAGGAGGAGAGCTGGCTTCCTCCCCTGGGGTAACCCCATCCTGCGCCAGCCTTTGTGTCGATCAAGCTAGGACCCAGCTGTACTTCGTGACTTAGCAACTACCCAAAAGCCTCAGGCCCTGTCCCTTCCTAATCTGTGCCCTGCCCCTTTACCCTCTCCACCCATCCTGCCCCCAGCTTCTCCACCTGGCTACCTAAGCTCTGTGTTCTGGAGGAACACAGGACAGAGCCCCATGGTAAGGATGACAAATTCTGACACCACCTTCCCCAGGAGGCCAGAGCCCCTGAACTCCCTCCACAGTAGGAGAGAATTACGGTGTGGGGAGTCTCCCTCTGAGAAGTTGTGGGGACCAAAATAAGTGACACAGCATAAGACTGGGCCAGGAATCTTTGTTCCCATAGCCCAAGACAGTCCAGCTGGTGGAGTCCTGCTGTGCTGTGGGGACCAAAATGAGTGACACAGCATAAGACTGGGCCAGGAATCTTTGGTCCCATAGCCCAAGACAGTCCAGCTGGTGGAGTCCTGCTGTGCTGTCCTGAGGGTTTAGGGCCAGATCAACAGAGTATCATGAAGGAAGGGATGGGCTGAGACCACTCCGTGCCCGATGTGTGCACCAGAGCCTGATGACACCGTGTGTCAAGCGTCAACTCCTATTTCTGTGAAGGGAAGGTCTCAGCCCTGCCCGGGAGCACTCAAGTCCCGGCTCACTCCTGCAAGCCCCGGCTCACTCCTGCAAGCCCAGTCACTGGGAAGAGCAGAAGTTTTTCGCAGCGGGGCCCCGTCTCCCCTTGCCTAGGTTGCTTCGTGCTGGGTCTCAGGGGCTGCACAGGGCTTACGGGGACAAGGTGCTAGCCTGCAGATCCTTGCTGGTTCAGGCCGCTCATCCCTGCAGACTCCGAAGTTATCATCTGCGGTGCGACAGAGTACTGGCCGTTCTTGGGTGCCGTTGCCACAGGTTACCGAACACTGCAAGGGCAGAGTCGTCAGTCGTCAGTCAAAAGTCACCTCCCGCTGGACCCAAAGAGTTGGAGGAGCCTATTCTCCCCAGGCACGTAATCTGTGGGAGGTGATGGGGGTGTGTGGACTGCAGGCTACCCCATCCAGCTATGGCAGCTACCAGTCTTCCAGGCTTTCCTACGATGCTCAATGCCCATTGCTCAGAGAGACTGCAAGGCCTGGCATTTCTGGATCCTTCTGTCTTCCCGTGCTTTGGTTACTAATTTGAGTGTGTTCCCCTAAGACCTATGTGTTGGAAGTTGGTTTCCCACTGTGGTGGTAGTCGGGGGATCCTAGCATGGGGCTGTTTCTGACCCATGCAGGCCCCAGCTTCCTGCCTCTTGCTGGAGTTAACGTTATTGTTCCAAGTGCTCCTGTGGTGCTATATGTCATAAGAGGCTCATTAGGCCCAAGTTGATGATGTTGACATCATGGCTTTAAACCTCTAGAACCTGAACTTAAAGAATGTCTGGAGACCTACACACACTGCTGGCGGGCGTGTGAACCAGCGCAGCCACTGTGGCAATCAGTTGAGGGGCTCCTCCAGAAAGTAAGAACAGAACTCCCACTTGACCCAGATGCACCGCTTCTGGGCATTTCCCCAGAGGACTCTATGTCCTGCCACAGACACCTACACATCCATGGTCCTTGCTGCATTGTAACAACAGCCAGGAAATGGAGCCAGACTAGGTGTCCAGCCACAGACGAATGGGTAAACAGATACACAGGTGTCTGTAATGTGTGTATGTGTTTGCATATATATATATATATATATATATATATATAATCTGTGTGCATATGGAGGCTGGAAGCTGATGTCCTGAGTCTTCCTTCCTTGATTGCTTTCTACCCTATATATTGACAGGGGTTGTCAGTTGAAGCCAGAGCTCACAGATCGATTAGCCCAGCTAGCCAGCTTGCTCCAGGGATTCCCCTGTCTCTGTCTTCAGAGGTCTGGAATTACAGGCAAGCCATCACACCCACATTTATATGGTCCTAGGCACCTGAACTGCAGTCCTCATGTTTGTATGGCAAATGCTTTAACAGCCGATCCATCACCACAATCCCTATACAATGTAGTTTTATTCTGCCATTAAAAAAAAATGAATCATGGGGCTGGAGAGATGGCTCGGCAGTAAAGAGCAGTGGGTGCTCTTGCAGAGGACCTGGGTTCAATTCCCGGCGCCCACATGCCAGCTAACAACTGTCTGTAACTCCAGCTCTAGGGGATCCAACAACCTTTTTCTGACCTCTGTGGGCATTGCATGATACAGTGCACTTACACATGTAGGCAATACATTTATACACACAAAATAAGAATAAAATATTAAAAAATGGAATCATGACATTTGCCAGAAAATGGATAAAACCAGAGATAATATTAAGTGAAATTAGCCAGACTCCAAAAAACAAATAATACACGTGGCTGCATGCTTTCTCCTATATGTGAAACCTAAATTCTCTGTGTGTGTATGTGTGTGTATGTGTGTAGATCATGAAAGTAAAAAGACACCACGAGGAGGGAGGAAGACATCTTAGAGGAATGGGAGAGGTGATGAAATACATGCAACATGAACACAGGTGTGATGGAATACATGTACCATGAACACAGGTGTGATGGGATACATGCACCATGAACACATGTGTCATGGAATACATGCACCATGGACACAGGTGTGATGGGATACATGCACTGTGAACACGGATGTGACGGAATACATGAACCATGAACACAGGTGTGATGGAATACATGCACCATGAACACAGGTGTGATGGAATACATGCACCATGAACAGAGGTGTGATGGGATACATGCACTGTGAACACAGAATGGGACGCTATTTGGAGAGAGGAAGGGAATTCTTGAAATAAGAGTGGGGGGGAAAACAGGAGAGGGGACGAATTAGAACAAAATAAGACACACATGTATGTGAGGACATCATGGTGAAACCTTACATGTTAACTTAAAAACTGACATAAAGGAAAGCAGAGCTATGACAATGGAAAAAAAGAACTCAGTTTCAAGGAATGAATATAAACAAACAAATCCTTAAAAACAAAACAACAACAAAAAACAGGACCTGCACAGGGTAGATCCTCAAAACAGCCTTACTTGGGAATGTAAAGAGTTTGAGAAACCCAGGTTTTTTTCCAGTCCCTCCCCAGGGTCATGGCAGGGGAAGATGCTGTGGGGATGTCTGAAAGGGTACCTGGCTTCGGGGACTTCATTCTATTAATGGAAAATGGTCTAATTGCTTCTTTAGCTGGAAGAGGCTAAAGAGAACCCTGGACTGGGCTGGGCTGGGCTGGGCCCCCGGGGACATCTCTGGTCTGGCCCAGGAAGCTCTGGCAGTCTGCTTTAACTTTCCCTCTGGACGCAGGGCTCTATTATCAGCTCCCTCTAGCCCTGCCCCTGCCTTCCCCCACAACATCCTCCCCTGCTTCAAGACCCTGGGGTGGGACTGGAAACAGACCTGGGTTGCTCCGTCTTTACGTTCCTAAGCAAAGTGGTTTTGAACACACACCCTTGTGCAGCCCCTGGGTATACAGTTCATGAAAGGTTCTGTGTGATTAACACTTCCACGGAGGCCTTGGGGCAGGCTGTACCAGCTTTGCCAGATAGTTTCTGCAAACCCCTGCTTTCTCCCTGTGATCTGAGGTCTATCACCCATGTGGCTGTTTCCCTGATGAGAACCACGGACATCTAAGCTGTGGATCCTTGAGCTGTGGATCCCTGAGCTGTGGCCAGGGAGTCAGGTGGGGAATGGTCGGGAAGCAGTGTTGTGTCCAAAGTGTAATGCCCTGGGCATGGCAGCGTCAGCCAAGCTCAGTCTGGGGTCAAGGGCTTGGGACTAAGTGGACTACTCACCTGGGACCAGGGTCCAGCCCTCCACCGCCCAGGGCAGAGTTCCCGGTTGCAGGCACGGCGGCTCTCAGGCCGGTGGTCATTGCAGTGTTTGGTGTGCACGGAGCGGGTGGTGTTGTTGTGCAAAGGCTGGATGCAGCGCACGGAGCGTACCTGCATGCCGGTCCGCCCACAGCTCTGGCTGCAAGGCTCCCATTCTCCTGTGACCCACCTGCCAGAGCAGAGCAGCACAAGGTCAGGGAAGCCACCTGTCTGCAGCCCTGGTGGACATGCGAAGAGAGGCCAGCTCACTCCCCTCTGCAGCCCAAAAGTGCAGTTGTGGAGGCTGCATGGAGAGGAAACTAAGGCTCAGACAGCCTTTCCCTGATGAAACTGCTGGGGCTGGTAGCCCGAGGGCTGTACACCCATCCGCCTCCTCAGGTCCCTGGTCCTGAGCACAGCTCTGTCTCCTGATGGTGTCTCAGTTCCTTCCTAGCAGAGCTCAGAAGCAGTGTGGACTCCCTCAGCCCTCTGTCCCTGAATGCTTGCTACCCAACCATCTTCCCTTGAGCCCTGCAGCAGGAATCTGGTCCCAGAAATGCAGCCATGGAATCTCAGAATCCAAGGATCAGAGCTGCTTAGAAACATCTAGTACAGGGCCAAAAGCCAGCCCAGGCTCTCTGAGCCTCAGTTTCCCTACGTGGGTATACATGCTTTCTGTCACTTCCAGGATGCACATGGTCTGAAGTAGGGTGCATCTTTCACCTTGCAGTACCATTGCTGCATGGAGGAAGGTGGGTGTAGAGACCAAGAAGATGCCCGGCCTGGAGCTGACCAAAGCTGCCCGGAGGTGGAGGTGCAATCCCATTTCTCCCTCTGTGGGATGACTCTGTCTATGACGGGGGCCCCTCCTGACACTCACACGGGCTGAGAGCACTCCTGTGGGTTGCAAGCTCGGCGGATGGCTTTGGGCTTGGCCAGGGCACTGCAGAAGGCTCGATGCACCATCTTGTTGTCCAGCCTCCGTCGGCACCCATACTTGGTGAACTGGGACCCTGAAGACAGAGAGCTTGAGGGAGCTCAATGGGGTGGAGGGGCCCCACCAGGGGCTCGGAGGCATGGACCAGCGGAGTTAGCCCATTCCCCTCTTTGCTCTTTGTGTGGTTGGTTTTGTGAGCTGGAACCCCACTCGAAGCCAGGCTGGCCAGGAGCCCTTTAGCCTAGGCTCTCCTCAAACTCACAATCCATCTGATTCAGGCTCCCAAGGGCAGAGGTTACAGGCAGGTGCCGCCATGCTCAGTTCCTTCTTGCTCTTAAAATATGTGAAGGGTGAGGCCTTGGAAGTGTCTACCAAGTGTCTCCCTCTGTAAACCCGCAGAGGAAGGGTGATGGTACGAGGCTCCCTCGCTGACCTCTGAGGTCACAGGGTAGGCTCTGTTCTATCAAATAGCCATTGCTCTGCCTTGCCTTAATAGGTGAAGGGTGTCTGGCATGACTCAGACCTTGGTCAACACGGGCACATGGCTCATGTGGCTTCTTCCAGAACTGTCTCAGGCAACCTTTCTCAATAGGGGTAGTGTTCTTCTCCAAGACCACTGGGAAATATCTGGAATACTGCCAGTTGACAGCTGGGACATCTAATAGGTAGATGCTGCAGTACCACTTGACCTCCTACAATCCACTGGCAACCCCTCAAATAATGGAACAAAGAAACCTGAAAGTCCATAGAGCCTCATGTGTACACGGAGAATATAAGCAGAGCAGGTGGCCTGATAAGTCAGGGTCTCAAGAAACAGAGGATGGAGTGTCCCATGAGACCCATGAGAAGGTGGAAGAGGGGGTAGTGAGGCTGAACTTGTGCAGAATTCCCAAAGGAAGCACTGTGTGTTCGTGAAAAGTGCTTGCTATGGATTAGTAAGCACCCCTAATGTGTGAAAGTGTCAGTCTCCATCCCATTGGGAGGCTGTGGAACCTTTGAAATGTGGGGCCTACTAGGTGGCTGCGAGTGTGCCCTTGTAAGGGAGACAAAGAATCCAGCCCTCCTCGTTGCTTCTTGGCCACTAAAAAGGGAGCAGCTTTCTCTGCCATCCACCACAGACGCCAAGCAACGGGACCCACTAGCCAGGAACCAAAGTCTCCAAGACTGTAAATGAAAGTAACCTTTTCCTTTCCATCAATTACCTTGTATAGTGACAAAAAAATAACATTGTATCCAAGGCTGGTATGGCCAGGGACTGGGGGTGGGGCACCAAGGTGGCCCGAGAGTTGCCTGGTCCTTGGAGGCCACAGGGAGAAGTTTGGCTTTATCTTCAAAAGAAAAGAGCAAGATCTGGTTCCTTCCTTTGGTTTTATGGTTTTAATTTTACCATCTTTATGTGTGTTTATGTATGGTGTGTGTATGTGCGTGTGCATGCGTGTGTGTGTGTGTGTGCGCGCGCGCGCGCGCGTGGGCACATCTGTGCATGCACGTGTGTTTGGCGAGGGCCTGAGGCTAGTGTTCAGAATCGTCCTTGGTGTCTGTTCCCCTTATTCACTGAGGTAGGGTCTCTTAATCAAACCCAGAGCTCACTGATATGGCAAGTCTCACTGCGCTGGGAATTGGGAATCCATGGCTGGAATGACAGGCAGGCTGTTACGTCCATGTCTCGTCTACATGGGCTCTGAGGTGCTGGACTCTTGTCCTCATACTTGCAAGGCAAGTGCTTTTGCCATGGAGACATTGCCTTTAGCCCCAATTTCACCCCTTTAGAAGGTCACTCTGGGACCTAGGGATCCACAAAGGGCAGGGTGGTGCTGAACCAGGAGGATGGTGGGGGGAGGACAAGCAGATGGAGCCAAGACATATGGTGCAGGACTCAGCAGGGCCTGTGCTGAGGTCCAGGTGGGGTGCGGAGAGGGGCTGTCATCAAGGCAGAACAGGAGGCTAGGGGTGCCATCTGCTCAGGATGAGGTCCCCCACTCCCTACTGACCCTCTCCTTGAGGTCAGTAGAGACCACTTTCCTTCTGTCTCACTGCCCCCCCCAACTCTGGATTGATCAGGGATCCCTGTCTGTCCTGTATGTTCCATGTCCCAGTCAACCAAGGGTTCTTGGAGGTAATTCCACCCCCTCTGCACTCAACCTAAGAAGGTCTGTGGGTGTCTTCTGAATAGCAGAGGGACGGGAGCGCCAGAGGTGTGCGCAGTGCTCCCCGAGTCTCACCAGTGCTGCTGCCTGATCCATCTGAGCCACTCACATGTCACCCCCACACACACCAGGCCAGCCTCCTCCGTCCCACAACAAATGTAGCCTATGCTGATGTGACCTTCATCCTGTAGGCTATACTGGCTACATCTGGTACCTGCCCTTCCCAGATACCCATGGACCCTTCCCAGCCTGAGCTAAACTGCTGACCACTCCAACACAGGTCACTGCTGTGTCCCCCTCCCTAACGTCTGGAGCGTCGTCTTATATTCATCACCAGACAGCCACTGATCTGTGGACCTCAACCAGCAGAACACTGATGGCTCAGGAAGCTCTTTACCCAGAAGACCATCCAGCCAGCCCCAACCTCCTCCACGGTCCCCATTTCTGCTCACACTGAGGGATGCCCCCCAGAGCCCAGCCTAGGAACCCCAACAGTGAGAACTCCCCTCACCTCCACCACAGGGCTTGGAGCAGGGAGACCACTTCTTCAGAGCCCACTCATGGCGCACAGAGTCATCTTCCAGGACGTTGTTGTCATCCACGTTGAGAGAGTCCTCGTGGATCATGTACTTGTATGTCAGCGAGATCCGGGTGTCTCCCTCGGGGATAACCTGAGCCCACAACCAACATGGTCATGAAGATTTCTGCCCAGATGTCTGTCCTTCCTCAGCAGCCAATTTAGCCCCTGGCTGATTGACAACCCAGAGGAAAGACAGTCCCTACCTTATGAAGACTGGTCTTAATGGGTTTCAAAATTAAGTTTATTATTTATTTATTTATTTATTTATTTATTTATTTATTTATTTATTTATTTATTTTATGTGTATGAGTATACTGTCTGCATGTAGGTTGGTGCACCCATGTCGTGCAATGCCGCAGAAGTCAGAAGAAGGCATCAGATTCCCTGGAATTGGAGTTATAGATGGTTCTTAGCCACCATGTGGGTGCCAGGAGTCGAACCCAGGTCCTCTGCAAGAGCAGTCGGCACTCTTAACCACTGAGCCATCTCTCCAGCCCCTTGAGCCTGACATGCATTCAGTTTAAACAGTAATTGGAACTATAAATTTGGAACTTCTCCCCAGCTAACAAGATGTGGTACTACCTTTTTGTGATACTGGCTGTGGCAATGAGTCTCAGATGGAATTTTGATATATTCAAAGTGGGTTTTGTATGGTATGTCCAACTCACAATGGGGTTATGAGGCTCTAACCAATCAACAAGCATCTATCTATACAGAGCTAAGATCCAGTGCGTTGTTGGCCAAAACATTAAACTTTTAAATTTATTTTATCTACTCTGTGTGTGTGTGTGTGGTGTCTATGTAAGAGGGAGGTGCAAGTCCACATGTGCAGTATGCATGGTGCATGTGTGGAGATCATAGGACAACTACAGGAGTTGATTCTTCTACCATGTGGGGCCTGAGACTTGGATTTAGATCTTCAGATCTGGCAGCAAGCACCTTTAAAACTGAGCCACCTTGCCCACCCTGGCCACAATATTTTCAATAATTAATATATTATTTTGGGTAAAAAAAAAATTCTTTTTTTGGTCTGTTTTGAGACAGGGTCTCCCTTTAGCCCCGTTGGTCTTGCACTCCACAACAGTCTCACCTGCCTCTGCCTTCTGAGTGTATAGTGTGTTTGTGTGATCTGTTTAAATGCAACGCTGAGCTCAGTCAGCAGCACCGTAACTCATAGCTTAATGAAGCTTCTTTAATATACATTCTCTCTATCACAGCCTTCTTGGGCTTAAGAATGTTAAAATCTCAGCCAGGGCATGGTGGTGAAACATGGTCAACTTTAAATCTAGCATCTGGAGGCAGACGAGGCAGGCGGATCTCTGTGAGTTCAAGGCCAGCCTGGTTACAGAGGAGTTCCAGGCCACAGCCAGGGCAGGAGACCCTGTCTTCAAAAAGACCAAAAAAGAAAAAAAAAAAAAAAAAAAGAATATTAAATATCTCAGAGGGAATTTTTGGTATTTTGCTTTTTAAATTTTTTTATTTTTATTTTATGTATATAAGTGTATTGCCTGCATGTAGGTAGGTGTACCCATGTCATGCAATGAATGCCCTCGGAGGTCAGAAGAGGGCATTGGGTCCCCTGGAACTGGAGTTTATGGACAATTGTTAGCCACCATGTGAGGAATCGAATCTGGGTCTTCTGTAAGAACAGCCAGTGCTCTTCACCACTGAGCTGTGTCTCCAGCGTTTTGCAACAGGGTCTCATGCAGCCCAGGCTGGCTTCATGCAGCCCAGGCTGGCTTCAAACTTGCTCTGTAGCCGAGGATGACCTTGAACTTCTGGTCTTCCATTTCTACTTCCTGAGTGCTAGGATTACAGGCATGTCCTGTGCTGGTTTATGCAGCACTGGGGTCTGAACACAGGGTGTCCTGCATGCTAGGAAAGCGTCCTACCAGCTGAACTACATATCTAGCCCCTGGGGGCAGGGCGAACATTTTAAACAGCATGTGTGATATGGTGGCTCAGACTTCTACAATTTCAATCCCAGCACTCAGGGAGGCTGAAGCAGGAAGACTGTCATGAGTTCCAGGCTAGCCTAGACTACAGAGTTACTGTCCCAGAAAAAAAACAAAGAACCACACTAAATACACTAGTAGTATTGAAGAAAAATGACTTGTTCACATCATGAAAGCTGCAGTAGAGGGCAGACTGTGCCATCATGTGTGTTAGGGAGCGTGATGCTCATCTGGAGGTTATAAGTCAGTTTTAGTGAGTGGGTGAATTCAGGAGTACAGAAGCTTTATGTACCGACTTGTAGATCACCAAAGGCCTCCTACAAAGTGACAAGCTGTGCAGAAGGCACTGTGTACATGACACACAAGTAGCCCATCCCTGCACCTCCTCCACAGACACACTGTTCCACCTGGAGCCTGGGTGACTGCACCCAACCCCAACATCCAACATGTTCACATTAAGGGTGGGACTGGGCACTGAAGCCTCATCTGCAGTCTGTGAAGCTGTAGTTACAGGCATTTGTGAGCCGCGTGACGTGGGTGCTGGGATCTGAGCTCTGGTTCTCTGATAATACAGTAAGCACTCTTAACTGCTGAGCCATCGATCTCTCCAGCCCCCACATTTTTGAGACAGGGTCTTGTTAAGTAGCCCTGGCTGCCTCGAAACTTGCCGTGTTGACCAGGCAGGCCTGCTGCTCTGGCCCTCCAGCCTCTTCTTGTTGGGATGACGGGTGCCCACCACCATGCCTGCTCAATGTGTGAATTTTCTTTGACAAAATATATCACTTAAGCAATTAATTTAATTTTTCCAAAAGTGATTTGCAAATCCAGCTCCCTTGGGACTCCCCATAACCAGGACCAGCCTGTAGTCCTGACCTAGGAGACCTGGGGTGCAGTTTTGCTCAGACAGAACGGCCAGCATGATGTGACCTGGGGCTGGTTTCTGGACTCGCTTCGCATGGGGCAGGATTTCAGTATGACATCAGAAGTGAACGTGCCTGATGACACAGCTGTGACTAGAATTCAAATAGAAACATGGAAACCTTTAGAGAGACAACATTGTCCACAATCACCTAAGAGCTGGTGCGGGGACCAAAGCCCTGACGTGTAAGCTTGTGCCTGCTCCTGGCTGACAATGGAGGTGGAGACTAGGGTAGGACAAGGCCTTCCTCAAAGTGTAGCCTGAAGGATGCAGGCAGGGAGCTCCAGAATCCCAGGCCCTCAAGCTTTCCCAGGGCCCTGTGCACCCAGGGTCCCAGGCAGCACTCACCAGCACGGTGATGGTGCCGCGGAGGGGGCCTATGGTCTGCAGGGTCTCCCTGTCGTCCTCGTTCCTGTACTCCCACTCCACGCCCATGGCGATGAAGGATCTAGAATTGGGGTCCACGTGGTTCTCTTCATTTAAGATGAACTTGCCTGTCTCCAGGTTCTTGATGGCTGAGAATAGCAAAGGGGGCCCCACCCAGACACAGTCACACCCAGGGCCACTGTGGGAGGTGCGGCAGGGCCTGCTGCTTCGCATGGACAGAGTGATCATAGGGCCTTTCCCAGCTGGGGGGGTCTGTCCCTGGAGCTGATAGCCCAGATTGCTTTGGGAACCACACTCAGCCTTTGGGTGCTCCTTGGACACTGTCTGCATGGGTCCTTCTGCCTAGGCCAACAGCCTCGTGAATCTGCCCCCACCGGTCCTGCAGGACTGGGGCTCCCCTCAGAAGCAGCTCTGCAGCTGCCAAGGCCACCCTCTGCAACCTGTTAGAGCACCCGGTTGCTGCTGAGACTCCTAGGGGTTGCAGGCTGGACGTCCCCCAAAGACCATGAGTTAAACTTGGGGTTGAGGATGGCTCTAGGAGGTAATGGAACCTCCAGGAGGTGGAGCCTCAGTGGAAGGCCTTTGGGTTGTTGGGGACAAACTTGAAGGGGATTGTGTAAGAACCCAGCCATCTCTCTCTGTTCCCGTCAGGAATGTGACTGCTTTGTCCCAATCTCCATTGTCAGAACCAAGCCCATGCAGGCACCGGGTCTCTGGACCTCTAAGACGATGTGCCACAGAGACCTTTTCTCTTTAACGGTTGGTGGCCCTAAGTATTTCATCACAGGAATGGGAAGTTAACTCATACAGAGACTTCCATGGGTGTGGGCACCTGTGGATGGGACAGCACAGGGATTGGGTGTGGGCACCTGTGGATGAGACAGCACAGGGATTGGGTGTGGGCACCTGTGGATGAGACAGCACAGGGATTGGGTGTGGGCACCTGTGGATAGGACAGCACAGGGATTGGGTGTGGGCACCTGTGGATAGGACAGCACAGGGATTGGGTGTGGGCACCTGTGGATAGGACAGCACAGGGATTGGGTGTGGGCACCTGCGGATAGGACAGCACAGGGATTGTGTGTGGGCCCCTGTGGATAGGACAGCACAGGGATTGGGTGTGGGCACCTGCGGATGGGACAGCACAGGGATTGGGTGTGGGCACCTGTGGATAGGACAGCAGAGGGATTGGGTGTGGGCACCTGTGGATTAGACAGCACAGGGACTGGGTGTGGACTGAGGTGTAACTTCCTGCCACAGTGGTGAGCACAAGGGTCCCCCCACCCAATATGTAACTGGCCTGGCCAAGATCACACTAGCTTTCCACACTGCCCAAAAGTCCAACTCAGTTGGAATAAGCCACTAAGGCAGCCATGGGGAGGACGCTGAGTGGTTCAGAGGGCACAGATAGGGCATGGCTGAACATCTCATTTCCTGGGTAAGTCTCCTTCATTCTGCTAGATGGGCGAGCAGAGCTTGTGGGGCCGTGGTCTTTTGTCCGCAGTACTGACCGGCTCCTCCTGCAGTCAGGGTAGCCTTGACCTCTGCCTCAGGGACTCTGGGAAACAGTGCAGGGTCAAAAGGGCTTTTCTGCTTGGGACTTGACTTTAACATTCATCTTCTCCTTAGGGCAAGAGGAACTGGTTTTGCACTTAGAGTGCTAGTGACCATCTTAGAGTACTAAGGGTATTAAAAGAGAGTGGAGGGCTTGTCTTGCTTGAGACAGGGAGGCCTCTTCAAGTTCTCTGCCTAGTCCAACCTCCAGGAGAGAGACAGGACAGGACATAGCCATAGAAACTCCTTCAGTGAGCCCCAATATTACGGCTGACTCGGACCCCATGATTCCCCCGATGAGGATGCCTCTGGGATAATGGGGTACATGTGCCTGAGGTTCTGGAGCGGGGTCCTGAGCAGCCTGCAAGCATCTTCTCACAGGCCAGAGGTCCCACATTTCAAGAGATGCTGGGAAATCCCAATTTTAGGTAAAATCTCTTGAATGTACAGGGCCAGCAGCACACATGATTGGCGTGTGATCCACAGGTTTGGTCCCTAGCAGTATAAATAAACAAATGAATAAACTAAAGCTCATAAATGTGCGAGCATCCACTAACTGGCTTTGGCGCCTTCCAGTTGGCCTGTATTCGGACTGTCACTCAGGACCACGTTGCTTACAGACTTTGCTTCCCTTCCCTCAGGCAGGGTAACCACCCTTCTATGGACTGGAAGGGCGTGGCCTGTCTGGGACAGCTGTCTATCTGCAGCTGCTGCCAGGGAGTCCTCTGATCCCAGGGTCTGTCCCCCACCCCTTGGTAGACAAACCTTAGAAGTGGACTGATGGAAGGATGGACAGACTGGGGCTGAGCCATGCCTGTCCTGACTGTCATGGCTGCCTGGCTCAATTCCTGACTATACAACTCAGACCCTGGGTACTCTGCCCATCCCAGAAGGGCTAGGTCCTGCAGGTGTGGAGCTTCTGGGCTCTGAGACTCACACAGATGGTGGCTGGTGGTATCGGCCTCTTGGATGAGCAGGTGTCTGGCTCCCGCAGGGATTTCAAACATCTTGATGTAATCTTTGAGGGCAGAAGGAACACCAGATGAGAAGATGAGAGGGCACCAGTATAGATGCCCTGAGAGAGGCCTGCCCTTGAAGCCAGCTCATGGCAGACCCTCCCCAAGGCCTCCGTACTGGCCACCCACTCCGAGAAGGGACAGCCAGAAAGCCGCTGGGTACGGTCCAGGCCACAGCCCAGGGCTGACAGGATGCTCTCCTAACTTTATGCTTGTCCTCAAATCCCACGTGAAGACTCGGTCAGGAATCTAGAGCCATGCTAGAAAGGGAGTCTCCTTGTCTAGGAGGCAGGCTACATGCCAGCCGCATGACCTAGCTGGACCCTTCACCTGCAAACCACACCAGAATGCACACCAGGAGTAGGCGGGCCAAGGCGGGCACCGAGCACTTAATCTGCACAGCTATTATGGCACTGGCTCCCAACTAAGACCCACACCTTTGCTCTGTGGCCTTTCACAGGAAAAACCAAAGTGCTTCGCCCCACATCAGAGACAGATGGCCTGGGATGGCAGAGGGAGGCTAGTGGCTACTGGTCACCCAGAGCGCTGAGGGCCACGCAGGACGAGGCCACTATGCTTCTGCCACTGCTCATGGGTGTCCCCCAGGTGCTAGGTCCCTAGTATTGTGATATTGAAGAGATGGGACCTTTAGGAGGTGGGGCCTAATGCAATGAATCAGGTCCTGGGGATCTACCTTTGGAAGGGATTCCTGCTGGTCTCACAGAATTGGTTAGTTCTCCCAAGTGCAGGTTGTTAGAAAAGGAAGCCATCCCACAGGCTGGTGTCTTCTGACTGGTTGCTTTTCTTTCTGTTTATCTAACTTGCTCTATCTACTTACCCTCCCCTGGCTGCCAGTACCACACTGCCTGGACCCCTCAGACATCAACCTTAAGATAGAGAATTGGCCAGAGAAGGCCAACATCCCAGAGCCCATCTTCAATGCTGTGGTTTTGAATATGGCTTGAGACTGTCCCCTGAATTTATGTGATGAAAGCTTGGTTCTCACTGAACTGAGGGGCTCTGGTACCTTTAAGAGGTGGGACTTAGCGATGTCTGTTCTTTGTGTACCTACCAATGTGGCACCATCTGCCATGACAGATGACCAAGAGCCATGGCCATGCCCAGAACTAATGTAACTTTCTCTTTGTCTTTCCTTTCTTCTCTCTCTCTCTCTCTCTCTCTCTCTCTCTCTCTCTCTCTCCCCCTCCCTCCCTCCCTCCCTTCCTCCTCCCTTCCTTTCTTTTTTGACAAGTGTCTCATGTATTCCAGGCTGACCTTGAACCTAGTTATATAGCCAAGAATGGTTTTGAACTTCTGATTTTCTTTCTGTGTACTGTGGTCATAGGCCTGCACTACCATGTGTGCCAACTGACTAAACTATTTTCTTTATAAGTTACTAAGTCTCCACTATTTTGCTACAGTAACAAAACTAGAGTAATAAATCCCAGAGCCCCAAGCTCCCCGGTCCTGTCCTATAGTCCTGTGGGAATAGACTGACTGGGCTCCCAAGTCACCGACTTTGTTTATCAGCTCAGGGAAGTCTTGCTGTGGGCAGAGGGGGAGAGAGCAAGGGACAGGCTAGGCACTCTGAAGAGTTGGGGAGGGGTGTCCTCTGTAGCCCCCTGACCTCAAATAAAGGTTTCCATGGACCCATACTACTGTGGCTCAGGCTCCAGCTCCCGATAGGGCTTCTTCCCCTGACCCTCATAGTTCCCCACCCCCAATAGTCATGGATCTACAGGGAGCCCCAGGGATGGGGGGATTTGGACCCTTGTCCTGCATAGAATGGCTGACATTCAGCCCCAGGGACAAAGGTGACTCCACACCTTGCTTCCTGGGTGACCTGGTGAATGCGCCCTTCACCACTTTGCAATGGGTGTTGTCTCCTCCACACACGCCGCACTTGTCCTCCTGCTTGCTAGAGCCGATCACCCCGTCACAGCCCACCTTCTGCAGAGGAAGAAGAAGCAGAGAACCCCTGAGACCCCATTCCTGCTCAGGCCACTGCTCCCACAGCCCACACTCTCAGCATAGGTCCTTTGTAGCTTCCATTTCGGGGGAAGGGGAGAGACTTCAGAGCCGCAGGGACTACACACGCCACGATGGGCTGCTCGCCATCTCCCTGCCTCAGGCCCCGCATCTGGAAAATGTGACCTGCAGAAGGTTCCTGCTGCTCCGTGGGTCACAGGTGAGCCCTTTCCATTACAGTCCAGCTAGCCTCCAGCACACACTTCTCCCCACCTGGCCCCAGGCCCTTCCACTGCCCCTTCCCCCACAGGCGCCACACTGGGCACCGCATGGCGGAGGCAGCACTGTGAACTCCAGCTGAAGCTTAGGCCTGCACACCACCACCCCGCGAGCTCTGTCCTTAAGGGACACCACGTCCTTTCAGTCTTCTGCCATCTGGACAGGAAGTGGCCCAAACTGGACAGAGTACTTTGCCTTCATCTTCTTCACCCCACCCCTCCAGGAGCCACAAGGCCTGCCCAGAGCAGGTGCTCCTTTGCCCAGGGACACCTGGCAGCGACAATAGCATACTGTTTCCTTCCCTCTCTGGACCCCTGGCACTAGGTCATGCCCAGGTCCATAGATATTTTTTAATTAATTAATTAATTATTTATTATTTTTATGTGTATGAATGTACCATCTGCACGTAGGTTGGTGCACCCATTGTCATGCAATGCTATGGAGGTCAGAAGAGGGTGTCGGATTCCCCTGAAACTGGAGTTAAAGATGGTTCTTAGCCGCCATGTGGGTGCTGGGAATCGAACCTGGGTCCTCTGCAAGAGCGGTCAGTGCTCTTAACCACTGAGCCATCTCTCCAGCCCAGTCCATAGATATTTAAAGAGCCTGTGCGTGTCAGTAGCAGTGAGCATGTATCCCTGCCTGATGCCACCTTCACACAGGTGCCCAGAGTGACCTTTCTTCAAGCTCAGAGCAGAATACAAGCTCTCCTCTGGCCTCATCTGACTTTCAGAGCATCTGGGGGCTTCACAGTTTAACCCTCTTGCTTTGGCCACCAGGAAGCTCAGTCAGTTCTCCCTTAAAGTCTCTCCTACCATCACCTCTAGAGACATACTCCATTGATTTATTGTTTTGTATTTTGTTTTGTTCTTTTGAGAAAGTCTCTCTTGGTTGCCCACGCTGGCCTTGAACTTATGATCTTCCTGCTTATGTCTCCAGAGTGCTGAGGTAACAGGCATGAGCCACCATGCCAGGCTCCTTTGCTCTTGAATTTCTTCTTCTTTTTTCCTTTCTTTTCTTTTTCCTGTGATGGAGATCACCCCTGCAGGGCCTTACCCCTGCTAGGTCAGCACTTCACCACAGAGCCACACCCATAGCTATGGTTTGATTTCTAAGGTTTATCCTAGAGGGGTTTTTTAAGGGCAGGGTCTCATAGCCATAGAAGGGGTGCAGAGCAGTGGCTTGTGTTACTGTGTGTGTCTCTGTCTGTGCAAAGTGAGGTGACAGATCCACTCCAGGTCATCCTGAGGGCCTACCATCTTAGTTTTTGAGACAGGGTCTCTAATTGGTCTGGAGTTTGCCAAGCCAGCTAGGCTGGCTGACCAGTGGCCCCAGGGAGCTGCCTGGCTCTGTCTCTGGGATTAGAAACATGTGCCACCACACCTGGCTTTCTTTTCTGTGATCTGGGAGAGAACTTAGGTCCCCATGCTTACATGGCAAGCTTTAGCACCTCTGGAATTATTGATATACATTTCAACATATGTTTTCTGGCTATTTTTTGAAGTGAGCAGGGTGCAAAACCCAATGGAAATAACGCACATGTTCATTTTAATAGCTCCCAAGAAACCCATTTTTACCAAAGGAAGCCAACATGATGTACTAGGACAAAAACGGTATCCATCTTTTGAGGTGCAGAGGCCTGAGCCAAAAGCCTAGAACTGCCACTTTCTGGCTGTGGTCACGGAGGGTGTGCCCACCTGTCAGACTCCCAGAGTAATGCGGTGTTCCTCCAGACCATCAGTGCTGTCCACCTGCCCTGCCCGGGCTGTGGCTGGAGGAAGAGGAGATGACCCTGGTCTAGCAGTTGGATATCACAAACCCTGGCACAGGACTTGTCCTCAGTGAAGGATGAGACAATGATTAAGGGGAGAAGGAAGAGGAGGAAGAAGGAGAAGAGGAAGGAGAGGAAGAAGAGGAGGAAGAGGAGGAGGAAGAAGAGAAGGAGGAAAAGGAGGAGGAAGAGGGAGATGAGAAGGAAGAGGAAGAGGGAGAAGAGGAAGAGGAGGAGGAAAAAGGAGAAGGAGGAAAAGGAAGAGGAAGAGGGAGAATAGGAAGAAGAGGAGGAAAAAGAGAAGGAGGAAAAGGAGGAGGAAGAGGGAGAAGAGGAGGAGGAAAAAGAGGAAGAAGAAGAAGATGAGGAGGAAGATGAGAAGGAGGAGGAAGAGGGAGAAGAGGAGGAAGAAGAGGGAGAAGAGGAAAAAGAGGAGGAAGAAGAGAAGGAGGAAAAGGAGGAGGAAGAGGGAGAAGATGAGGAGGAGGAGAGAGGAGGAAAAGAAGGAGGAGGAGAAAGAGGAGGAGAAATAGGTAACAGAAGGAGCGGAGAGTCCCTTTGCAGGGATGATAAGCACACCCCCCTTGGAGATCTGTCCCTAATACCAAGGGACTTAGCACTCGGGTTTCTAGAAGCTTCTCTAACAGCAGGGATCAGTAGTGAACCTTCCCAGCAGCTACAGAGGGAGTGGGTCCTGACACATGCACAGGTGCCAGGGACATCCCTGAGCCCCAGGTGACAGGAGCCAGCCTACATGGGACCTCCTCCAGTAGCTGAACGCCAACTCTGATTCCAGAGTTCAAGGACTCATAGGCCCTTTTAGCAAAGCCTGGAGCCAGTTTACAGCAAAAGATGACTGAAAACTGACCTGGAAAATAAGAGACTGTCCTGAAGAGTACAGGAAGTGATGAGCTAGCGACATAGCTCAGTTGCTAAAGCACTTGCTCCACAAGCCTGAGGACCAGAGTTCAGATCCCCCAAACCCACACAAAATGCAGGGTGGGGATGGTGGTCTGTCTGTAATTCCAGCCTTGGAAGGCAGAGGCAGAGGATCCCAGAGCAAGCTGGCCACCAATACTGGCCATATCGGTGAGCTCTGGGTTTGACTGAGAAAACTGCCTCAATGAATAAGATGGATGAGTGATTGAGGATGATTCTGACATCAACCTGTGCCTCCACATGCACACACATACACATCCATGTGCACCCACACATGTGCAAAACATGCATGCCCACATGTTCACACCACACACACACACACACACACACACACACACATGAAAATGGGAAAAATGAAGCCACATACTATAACAGTAGACGGAGATGTGACTCTTGAGTGTTACGGAAGGTGGAGAAGAAAGTAACTACTGGGTCTATCAGACCTGAGGGGCGACAGCTGCAGCGGCCACTTCTCCAAAATTCCAAGACCCTTCATCTTTTATTTCTGCACACCTCACAGGGCACATGTGGAGGTCAGAGGTCAACTTGCTGGAATCCGTTCTCTCCTTCCGCTGTGTGTGTCCCAGGGATTGAACTCAGGCCATCAGGCCAGGCAGCAGGTCCGTTCACTGCTAAAGCATCTCTCCAGCCCTGTATCCTATATTGTTTGACAGCTTGGAAGTTTCTGGTTGGGGAGAGGCTGCAAGCCAGCCCGATTCTGTGTCCTCGCTGTGCCTCTGTCTGCCTTTCTCATGCTATGCGATGCGGCCTTTGCTGTGCATCGTTCCAGAGTATGTACCAGCCAGGTAGAGCCAGGCCTGGGGGCCAGGGCCCACTGGAACTTTTCAGAGGAGGTTTCCCAAGCCGTTCACCTTCCCTCACCTTTCTCAAGGACTCCTTCCCCCCCTTCCCCCCCCAAAGGCCTGCCATGCTTCCCCCTCACACCCACTTAACCTTGTGACCAAGTCCATTGATTTCCAGGAGGCCTGCGTGGCATCTCAAGCCCTTTTTGGGAAACATAAGTGATCAGTTCTCTGAATGGCGTGAACCTACCCATGTTGCCACTCAGCTCTTCCACAAATTAAATGAAGCCTGTGTAAGAGAGATACTCCCTGGATTTGCCTGCATGGGGTCTTATTACTTCTGAGCCAGTAGCATGGCCGGGCTTCCCTGCCAGCTGACCCTTGCTCCTCCATCTCGGGTGCCCCTGAAACCGCAGGAGTAGAAAGCAGCCTGGAGCAGGGTCTCCGGCTGCCCGGTGCCTGCCCCTTGCCTCTCCCATCCCCTGCTGCCCTGGACTCTGTCACGCAGTTCCCAGAGGAGGCTGCCTTTTCTCAGCAAGTAAAGACGAGAGCCTCTCTCCACGACGCCCACACTCAGCATGTCTTCCCCAAGCTCAGCAGAAGCTTCTAAGTGTCTCTGGAGGAGTCTGTCAGGGCGAATCTGAGTTCATGCTCCGGTTGTAGGCCCAGATTACCCATTATTGTTGTCTGTGACAGAAGTTTAGGACGTACAGCTGGCTCCCGGTTTACAGTGGTTTCAATGAAGATGGTGCAAGAAGCAATGCATATCGGATCGAATTCACACTTTCGTTGTTTTTAAAGGTGGTCTCACATAGCCCAGGCTGGCCTCAGACTTGCTATGTTGTCAAAGTTAGCCTTCAACTCCTGATCCTCCTGCTTCTACCTCTCAGGTTTTGGGGTTAAAGATATGCACCACCACACACAGCTCTAGCCAGCTAGCCAATCAGGAGTGGCAAAGCTGAAACTCTACAGTGTGCTGCGTTGCTGAGCTGGCGGTGTGAAGGCTAGGTAAGCTCAAGGCATTTAAATTTTGACATTTTCAATCACTAATCAAAACACATCTGAAATAATCAATACTTGGAGCATTTCTGCAAACCATCAAACCAATGATACCTGCCTTGGGCCACCCTGATGCAAGGACAACTGTCCAGAGCTCTATAGAGTCCAAGGGTTGGGTCCACTTCCAGAAGAATCATCACATATGGGTCTGTATACTGGACCCATGTTAGGAAGCTCATAAAAATTCATGCTTCTAGAATCTGGGTGTGGCGGGACATCCCTGAAATCCCAGCTCTCAAGAGGCTGAGACAGGATTGTGGGTTTGAGGCTATTCTCTGCTATACAGTGAGATCCAGGCCATTCTGGGTCATGGAATCCTGTCTCAAAAGTTTTTATTGTCAACTTAATACAACCTAGAATCACCTGGGAAAAAAGCCTCACTGTGGGCCTGTCTAGACCAGCTGGGTCTGTGGGGCTTGCGTTGATTAGTAATTGATGTCTAAAAACCCAGCCCACAGCGGGCAGCACCACTCACTATGCAGGGGATTCTGAACAGTAAGGGAGAAGGTACTACAGGGAGCAGGTAGGCAGCAAATCCACATGCTTGCTGTCTTTCTGCTTCTGACTGTGGATGAGATGCACTAAGTTCCTGCTTTGACTTCCCTGGTAATAGACCATAACCAGGAATCCTAAGCCAAATAAACCTCTTTCTCTCACATTGTCCCTTGTCAAGGTATTTATCATAGCAACGAAAATGGAACTACATATGCTGGACAGCTTTGGTATCAACTTGATGCACTTGGGTTAAGGAAGCCTCAATTGGGGACTGGCCTGTGGCCACGTCTGTAGGCCATTTTCTTGATTGTTGAGTGATGTGGGAGGGCCCAGCCCACCATGGGTGGGGCCACCCCTGGGCAGGTTGTTCTGCATTGTATAAGAAAGCAGGCTGAGCATGGGTCAGGGGAGCAAGTCAGTAAGCAGCATTCCTCCATGGCCTGTGCTTCAGCTCCTAACTCCAGGTTCCTGCCCTGAGTTCCTACTTTGGGCTCCCTCAGTGATGAACTATGACCTGGGAAATGTAAGATGAATAAACCCTTTCCTCCCCAAGTTGGTATTGGTAGAGTGTTTTGTCACAGCAGCTGAAGGTGAATTAATAGAGCAGGACATGAGGGGTGGGGTAAGCCCACACTTGCTGAGCACCTGCCTTGGTCTGTGGTGCTGTTTCTCACATTTTGTGCAACAACTCTCCACCACATCTTTCCAAGATGCAAACGCTGGGACCCAGGATGCTACTTCTTTGGGCTGTGGCCCACACTGCCTTGTGGCACTTACCCTGCAGTCCCCACGCACACAGAGGCTGAAGGCATCCTTGTAGGAGCAGCGCGTCCCATCATGCACCATGCGCTTCATGGACACCACCTCCCCTGTCTCCTTGGACTCGCAGTAGAGGTGGCATCTCTCCTTGGCTGGAAAGGAAGCAGCGTGGTGTCAGGAAAGAGCACAGGAGAAACTCCATGTTCTAAGAACTCCACTGCCTCTATACAGTGTGTGCCCTGAGAAGACACAGGGGGAAAGGGACAGACCACAGTGACCTCCTTTCTATCTCTGTGGCTTCTGAGTTTGCTACTGGTCTTAGGAAGAGCTTTTCACAACTGAGTAAGCCAGGCTGTGCACACAGCCCCCATATGACAGCCTTGCAGCCCTGCCTGAGTACTCCTGACTCTGAAGAGGCAAAAGGCTCTTTGCCAGGTCTCCATCTAAAGAGCCCTGAATATGAGAAGCTGGAGAGAAGGCTGAGTGGTTAAGAACACAGGATGCTGTTGCAGAGGACTGGAGTTTAGTTCCTAGAGCCCAGATGACAGCTAACAACCATCTGTAACTCCGGTTCCAGGGAATCCAATGCCCTCTTCTGGCCTCCATGTGCATTGCACAGCACGGGTACATTTACATACATGCAGGCAAAACACTCATACACATAAAATAAATAATAGCTGGGCATAATGGCACATGCCTTTACTCCCAGCACTCTGGAGGCAGAGGCAGGCGGATCTCTATGAGTTCAAGGCCAGCCTGGTCTACATAGCAAGCTCCAAGCCAGCTGGGACTAAAGGGAGACCCTGTCTCAAAAATACCAAATAAATAAATAAACAAATAAACAAACAGAACTTAACCCTATTCAGAGCCCTTCTGCACCATCAGTGGGATTGTAAATTAGTGCAGCCATTCTGAAAATCAATGTGGAGATTCCTCAAAAATTAAAGCTAGAACTCTCAATGTGCTTACCAGTCCTAGGAATAAGCCCAAAAGGAATCTAAGAGAGCACACTGGAGATCCTACACATCTGTCTGAATTTATGCTCCAGCATAGCTCACAATAACCAAAATACAGAATCAGCATGGGTGCCCATAAACAGATGAATGGATAAAGAAAAGTGTCGTGTATATAGACATAGAGTTTCATTCAGCCAAAGAAGAATAAAATGATGTCAACTTCATGAAAATGGATGGAACTGGGGATCATCAAAATAAGCCAAACTCAGAAAAATAAATACCATGCATTTTCACAGACACATATAAGTACATATAATATATATGTATTATATATCATATATTCTATGTGTATATATAATACATATATATATATAAACATATGTGTGTGTGAAAACACATGGTATTTGTTTTTCTGGCCAGTGGGGGGTGAAAACGATCAAAGTACATGATATACACGCAGGAAAATGCCATAATGAAACATACAGTGTTTTGCATAATGAATGCAGGCTACTTCAGTCACCCATGTCTCCTGTTTCAAATCTGACTTGGATTCAGTCTTAAGTTCCTGGCACCTTCTTCCCTGGCAGCATTAATTTATCAGCAGTGACTACAATGCAGGGTCACCAGGCTGTGTCTCCCTCCAAGAGGACTTTGTCTGCTCTGTCATCCATCAAACCCTCCAAGGGCCCCTGTGGGTGGCAAGCAGAAGACTCCAGTGGCACCTCAGGCTCACCCCCAGTCCCCATTCCCTATCTACTGCCTGATGGGAGTGGGGGGTTTATGTTTAAGACCTCATCATGGAGAGGGGCTCAACCGGAGCACAGCTGGGCCTCTGTATCAGTGTTGTAATTCTGTGGGCTCGACCTACCACAGACTGAAAATATATGAAATGAAACTGCATCTATATTGAACATGTGCAGACCATCCCAGTCCATAACCAGTGCAAGATAGCACCCATGTGCATATCATTTCCTGGCATTAGGTAGTAATAAGTAATCCCGAAGTGATTTAAAGTGTTTGGAAGAATGCCGTATTATGTTATATAAATAAAATACTCCACAATTTTATACAAGAGATGTGTGCATTCGTGGATTCAGAAAAGGGGTTCTAAAACCAAGGGGCAGCTCTACAAGTATAACTACCAGTAATAGCCTAGAGCAACCAATATTTTAAGTTCCATAAGCCACAAAATAAATGCCATTTAATACTTCCACCAATTTGGGTCACAGTTCCTGACACTTGCAATTGAAAGTCCTAACAGAAGAGGTGAGCATTTGGTTAATGTTAATTGTCACCTTGACACAATCCAGGATGACCCGGGAAGAGTCTCGGTGAAGGAAGGTCTAGCTGGGGTTGGCTTGTGGGAGTGTCTGTGGGGACTGTCTTGTTTACATTAATTCATGTGACGAGACCCGGGCTGAAAGTGGAGGTGGCCATTCCCTGGGTTTGGGTCCTGGGCTATTTTGCCTGCATGCATGTGCACTCATATGGTACAATGCCTGAGGAGGTCAGAAGAGGACATCGGATCCCCTGGAACTGGACTTATGCATTGTTGTCAGCCACCATGTGGGTGCTGGGAATCAAACTCAGGTCCTCTGCAAGAGCAGCCAGTGATCTTAACCACTGAGCCATCTCTGCAGCATTGTTTTTGACCGCAGATGTGACTAGCTGTTTGAAGTTCCTGCTGCCTTGATTTCTCTGCCATGATGGACTGTGACCTAGAACTGTGAGCTAAAACAAGCTCTTTCTCCCCTGGGGTGTTTTTTCACAGTGCATTTACCTAATCAGAGGTTACTTGATTGCTTGGCAGGGTCACCTCCTGCTCCCATGCTGAACCTGTCAAATCTCACAACTCCAGCCTTGTCCACTAGAGGGCGATGGTAGGTTGCACCCCCAGTCTCCGGACTCCCAGCCCCTCAGTGCTCTGGCCCTTCTAAGGCTGCAGCCCAGCACCCAGTCCAAAGCCCTAGCCCAGGAGTGGGACGCTACAGCCATACTAGCCAGGACTACGCCCTGCTACCAGCCCAAATGTCACCACAGCCTCGCCCCAGAGAGGATCAGAGGCGTAGGCCTCTGGCCGCCCCACCTAGGGGTCTATGCTGAGCCCCACCGCTGGGCTCCCCAGACGCTCACCATCCCGGTGCTCGTGAGGCAGCCAGTGGTGCTGGGAGTCACCGTGCTCGAAGTACAGGTCCCACTGACGGCATTGCTCTTCCCGGAAGTCCGCCAGGGCGTCCGGACAGTCCTGGGGGTTGCAGAGCTGGAAGTCGTAGGCGAGGCCTGAGCAGGTGCGGCCCCCGTTGGCTGGGCTGGAGGAGAAAGCAAAGGTCCCCCTTCTTGGTGCCACTAAGAAAGAGGCCAGCCTGTGCGTGGCATTTTTTTAGGGAGATCCTTGAGTCTCAGGTATAGAGGGGACACCGCTGAGCAAAGAGACACAGGCCTACAGCTGCTCGCCTCTAGGACCTGGCGATGCCCCAGCCAGCGCGGCCCGGAGAAATCAAGATTAGGAGCTGGTACTAACCCCAACCCCTCCGCAGGGGAGTGGGAGGCAGCTTCCTCCTCGACAGTCCCCACACCCTGCCTGTGCCCATCCACCCATGATGACCGGGACTAATGAGCCAAGAGCTATGACTGGACCTCGAATCCCAGGATGACAAGAGCTGGCTGAGTCTCCTGTATAACCAGGCCCTCGGCACACAGAGCAGAGCCTGATGCACAGTGGGGAACTCCCAGAGCAATTTTGAAATCTCTAATTCCACGCTGCAGGAGTCCCCAGCAAGTGTCTGGGGAAAAGCTGGGCTTCTCTCCCTCAGAGAATCTGGGCTGTGCTCTGGGCCTACCTCCCTTCGCAGAGAACAGTTCCAACTCACCAGGGGCCTTGTGTGGTTCTAGCTGCCTGCCTGGTTCCTCTTCCCAAAGAAAGGGTAAAAGCCCCCAGGGGTGCTCAAGGGGCCCAGCACTCCACTTCCTGCCCTGCTCTTAGGCATCCTGGAGCCCCAAGCAGAAAGCAGATCTGGAGAAGAAAGGATTCCATGCACAGCTGTGACCAGACAGGCCCAGGCTCGCCCCTTCCTTGATCCCTGCTGAGCTGATGTAGACTTGACCCCTCACCACACTGCGCGGACTGCTGACTTCTGTGGCTCCCTAGTGGCCAGTATCCAGCCTGGCAGGGAGTATGCAGCCGGAACGAGCTGCTTCAGGGGCCTGAGACCACCCCCCAGGGACTTGCACACCAGCCCACACCTGGCCCACTGGGAGCCTGGACAGCCGCTTACGTCTAATGTGATGTTCCAAATTCTTAACATTTCTATGTAAACACCAAAGGAGACAACTCCAGACACAAATGACCCCACCATGCACGTGAGGCCTGGCAGGGCCTTCAGGGAGGGAAGTCTGGGTCCCGGGGAATAAGTGGCAGGTCCTGACCCTTGGTCTCAGCTCACTACAAAATGGCTGCTTGGCTGAAGTGGCCTCCGCCTAGGCTCCCAGCATCCAGGAGAGTTCCCCCTCTGTAGAACTCTCCATCCTCTCCACTCTGTCCCAATTTCTCTCCTCCATGTCCTAGCCCATGAAGGACAGAGGAAGCTTGTGTCCAGAGTAGACTGCAGGCCTCAGGTCAATGGTCAGGAGGGTTCCAGGCTTGGATGGGCTGTGAGCCAGGGAAGGACGGCTCAGAACCCAGAACCTTAGCTTCTTCCCAAGAAGAGAAACCTGGGCAGCCCGGCTTGCTGTGTCTCAGCTGCAGCTGCCACCCTGGAAGGCAGGGGATGGTCAGGTCAACTCACTGTGGGTTGTCACACTGGCGGGTCCTGAACTTCACACCTGTGCCGCAGGTACGCGAGCAAGAACCAAATGGAGTCCAGGCACCCCAGTTGCCATCTCGTTTGAGGATGTCGGGAGTCAGCCAGATGCAGTGTCCTTTAAAACAGTGCTGAAAGACAGGAAGGTGTTCTCTGACCACCCACACAGGATTACAGGAGAGCCCCCTTCTCCCCAGCCACAGTGACCTTCTCCCCAGCCCCAGTGACTGGGCTAGAATGTGTGAAATAACTCAAGAGCCATGAGCCCCATTAGGAAAGCCATAAAGCTGTAAGTCCCTGAAAGTGACTGGCTAGCTCTAAATTGGCCACCCAGCCTTGCTCAGGCCTTATCAACCGGTCATTCCCAGGGTGAAGAGAGACTGTTTGTGGAGACCTCTGTTTCATGTGCCCATGAGATACTGATGGACTCTAGCCAGGAGATCAAAAGGGCTTTCATACCTCCAAGAACACCAGCTGTTGGCATCAGACACCTTCCGGCTGGACTCAGAAGGGGGCAGTCTGCCCACCCCACCGAGTTGCAGAGAACTCTTTTTCCAGAGAGGAGCCTCTGTCGGCATCATTGTGTGCTTAAGAAAAGTACACATTTCTCACCTGTTATGTATAGATTTGGCTCTGGGACCTACTTCTTAACTCTAAATTTTCTTTTTCCCTCTCCAAAAATCAGTCTGTGATTGCTACTGCTCGGGCACAGGGGGTCCGACCTTCCTCTGCCCTAAAGCTCAAAGCATGCCAAGGAGATAGGCCTTAACACCCTGTCAGTGGCATTAAGAGGAACTGGAGATGCAGGCTTACCCAGGCCCTCCCAGGCCCACCCAGACACTCCCAGGTCCACCCAAGCCCTCCCAGGTCCACCCTTGCCCGACCTTTGCTGTCCTCTACTGCCTTGTCTAGCCCACTCTAAGCTCACAGCCAGAGCCTGCTACATATTATGTCCACAGCATAAATGTCCCCAGGTGCCTGAACAACACTGCTGCAGGAACAGGAGGCCAGTGATTCTACAGAGATATGAGGGCCAAGTAAAAACTAGGGGAAAGACCAGAGTGTGTGAGAAACATGACTCTCCAGTGTAAGTCCTGCTATTTGTACTCTTCTCCAGGGAGGAAGCATATACCACTCTACAGAGCCCATGTTGAAAAGATTTCAAAATTGAACAGTAAATTAGCATTTTAGTATAATAATCCAATAAGTGGACTATTGATTCAGAGTAAGAAAACACATTACCCTCAATACATCCCACCGTTGGTACAGTAGTCTACCCAGAGGGAGAGGTATAAGAGAGAGAGCCATAGCTCTCTAATGAGACTGACTTCCCAAGACCCACATGGTGTGTGTGTGTGTGTGTGTGTGTGTGTGTGTGTGTGTACACCTATTCCAGCACAGTGTCCTCTGACTTCCACTTGTGTGCTGCAATACACATGTGCCTCCTCCCATAAAACAAATAAATAGGGCCAGGTGTGGTGGCTCACACACAAGGTAGAGGCAGAGAATATCTGTGAGTTCAAGGCCATCCTGGTCTATGTGTAGTGAGTTGCAGGTCAGGGTCACATATTGAGACTGTGTCTCAATAAATAAATAAATAAATAAATAAATAAATAAATAAAGGAGATTTGAAAGCAAACAATGCAGATCTTGTTAGTGAGCATTTAAAAAGAGGTCAGTAACCTGAGCCTAGTGGGGCAGACCTGTAGTCATGCACCTTGTAAGACTGAGGCAGGAGGATCGCAAGTACAGGGCCTGACTGGATTAGACAGTGAATTAGAGGTAAAGCTGGACAACTTAGTGAGACTCTATCATAAAGCTAAAGGGGAGCAGGGGAGAGGAGAGCTGGGGGTGTAGCCTGGTGATGGACGCCTGTCTGTCATACATGAGGCCCCAGTAGGTCCATTTGCCAATGTGGAAAAAAAGGAAACAGAAAAGATAAACAAAAGAAGGAGGCCAATAGTTCTATGAGGGTAGGAACAAGCGAGACAGTAAACCAGCCATAAGTTTATCAAGGAGAGCCAGGGACAGAGATAGCTTGGAGCCCCCTTGAGCCCTCTTGAGGGCAGAGTAAGCCACAAAGGCTGGCAACACTCAGGCCCCAAGAAGATCCAGGCTTTAGCTGGTTCCATCCCATGATTTTATTAAAAACAGTGTATCAGGAACTAAGGGGCAGCTCAGGGGCAGAACACTTGCCTACCATGTACGAGCCCCATGTCGAATCCCCACACCACAAAACAGAAACAGAACTGCCACCTATCTGATGTGAAGGCTTCACAAGGAGACACAATAGTAGGAAACTTGCTGGGAAATGCAGCCAAAGAGAACCAGGTCGGCATCACTGTGCGGGAATTACCGTCAGAGTAACTGTACACATGCTCAAGGCTGACACCCGTGGGGTGATTGGCAGTAGGCACATACTGAGGAGAAAATAAACTTCACTAACATGGGCCAACTACATCACTAAAACAATGAACAGCATCATTTAGGCCCAGGGGCAGCAGTATTGAGAATTTAATTCATATATTATCTAAATCTAGACAGAAAATTCTGACACATGAATGGGGTATGTTCCTTAAATTAGCAAGGCAATGGAAACTCCCAGATGGTGGACTCAAAGCAGCCTTTATAAATTTGCTTGGGGGCTGGAGAGATGGCCTAACGGTTAAGAGCGCCGACTGCTCTTGCAGAGGACCCAGGTTCAATCGCCAGCACCCACATGGCGGCTGAAAACGGCTTTTAACTCCAGTTCCAGGGGAATCCGACACCCTCTTCTGACCTTCACAGCATTGCATGACACGGGTGCACCAACCTTCATGCAGACAGTACATTCATACACATATGAAAATAAATAAAAAATTTAAATAATAAAAAAATAAATTTGCTTGAAGAACAAAAAGACACAATCTAAAGAACTGAATGAGGGCCAACATAAAGCTATACACAACACACCTACAGCCAACATCAGTCTAAATGGAGAAAAATTAGAAATATTCCCCTTAAAATCAGGAACCCAGCAAGGCTGTCCACTATCTCCCCTCCTTTTTAATATAGTGCTTTAAAGTCTTGCTAGAGTAATAAGGTAAGAGTACTAACTAGAAAAAGAAGAGATCAAATTATATCTTTTTGCAGATGATATAGTATATCTAAGAAATGCCAAAAATTCCACCAGAAAACTCCTAGAAATGATTAATATTTTCAGTAAAGTGGCAGGTTATAAAATTAATCTACAAAATCAGTAGCCTTTCCAATAATAAGCAACTGGAGAAAGAGTACATGGAAACCCTCTCATTCACATAGCCTCAGAAAAATAAAATATATTGGAATAAACTTGATCAAAGACATTAAAGATCTCCACAATGAAAATTTTAAATCTTTTAAAAAAAGAAATTGAGGAAGACACCAGAAGATGGAAGGATCTCCCATGCTCATGGATTGGAAAAATTAATATTGTGAAAATGACCAGCCTACTAAAAGCAATATATAAATTCAATGCAATCCCAATCAAAATCTCCATGACATTCTGCACAGAATTAGAAAAAAATATCCTAAAATTCATATGGAAGCACAAAAGACCCCAGATAGCCAAAGCAACTCAGAGCACAAAAAGCAATGCAGGGGGCATTACTATATTACACAGCTATTGTCATAAAAGATTTCAAACTATATTACACAGCTATAGTCATAAAATCAGCATGGTACTGGCACAAAAATAGACCAATAGATCAATGGAGCTGATCAACTCCATTGAATCAACTGAAGACCCAAATATGAGTACACGCAGTTTCAGCCAGCTGATATTAGACAAAGGGGCTAAGAACACTCACTGGAGAAAAGATAGCATCTTTAGCAAATTGTTCTTGCAAAACTAAATTCCCACCTATAGAAGAATGAAATTAGACCCCTGCCTTTCACTTTGTACAAAAGTAAACTCTAAATGGATCAAAGACCTCAATGTGAAACCTGAACCTCTGAAAATGTTAGAAGAAAAAATTAGTAGTAATCTACAAGACACAGGTGTAGGAAAGGACTTTCTAAAGTGGAAATTGGCTGCTCAGGAATTAAAGTCAACAATCAACAAGTGGGACCTCATTAAACTAAAAAGCTTCTGTACAGCAAAAGAAACAACCAAGGAAGTGAAGAGAAAACCCACAGAGAGAAAATCTTCACCAGGGACACATCTGACAGAGGTTAACATCCAGAATATATAAATTATGAAAAAAACCACAAAGAATCAAGAAAACGAGTGACCCAATTAAAACATGGGCTAAGGATCTGAACAGAGAGTTCCCAAAAGAAGAAATATAGTTAAAAAACATCTTAGAAAGTGTTCAACATCGTTAGTAATTAGAGAAATGCAAACTAAAACCACTTTAAGATTTCATCTTACCCCAGTAAGACTGGGTAACATCAAAAAACAACTGATACCGGGCTGGAGACATGGCCTAGCGGTTAAGAGCGCCGACCGCTCTTACAGAGGACCCGGGTTCGATCTCCAGCACCCACATGGCAGCCGAGAACCGTCTGAAACTCCAATTCCAGGAGAACTCCAGTTCCAGGGGAATCCGACACCCTCTTCTGACCTCTGCGGCATTGCACGACACGGGTGCACAAACTTGCATGCAGACAGTACATTCATACACATACAGAAAGAAATAAAATTAATTAAAAAAAAAAAAAAGAAAAAAGAAAAAAAACAACCGATACCAAATACTGGAGAGGATGTGGGAAGAGGGGAATGCTCATTCACTGCTATGGAAAAGTGCAGAGAACTCTTAAAAAGCTAGAAATGAACCTACCATTTGGCCTGATTGGCATGTACCCAAAGGACTCATCGTTTTGCAGAGATACTTGTACATCCATGTTTGTTACTGCTCTTTTCACAGAGCTAAGAGATGGAAGCAACCTAAGTGTCCCTCAGGTGATGAGTGGATAATGAAAATGTGGTACATTTACACAATGGAATTCTATTCAGGGGTACTAGCATTGGGGGGGAGGGCAGAGGCAGGCGGATCTCGGTGAGTTCAAGGCCAGCCTGGTCTACAGAGTGAGTTCCAGGCCAGCTGAGGCTGCAGGGAGACCCTGTCTCAAAAAGATGAAAAAAAAAAAAAGAAAAGACGAAATCATGAAATTTTCAGGTAAATGGATGGAAACAGAAACTGTTAAGTGAAGTAACACATACTCAAAAAACTAAATGATATCTGTCCTCCCTCATTTGTGGATCCTAGCACCAAATCCTTATATGTGAGTGTGTATCCTGATGTAGCTGCAGGAGTCAGGAAAATGGAAAGGACCCAGGGAGGTAAAGGGAAAGAAGGAGCCTGAGAGAGAACAGTAGGAGACAGGTGTAACTAAGGGAGAAATGGATAAAATGGGGGCATTAAAATGGGAGGGAGAGGGAGACTTATGGAAGGGAATTTGGGGATAAAATGAAAGAAGAGAGGTGGGACCACAGGAGACTGGTGTTATCAAGGGAGAAATGGGGAACATGGGGTTACTGTAAATGGGGGGTGGCATGGAGGAAGAGATGGACGGAGGGGGAGAAAGGAGAGATAAATAATGCCTAGCTAGTATAAAAAAAAAGGGAATCATATTAGTCTAGCAACCTAATGACAAATCACACACACAGAATATCTCTACATGAGTCATGTGCATAGCTGAAGGCGACATAACAAGAAACAGTGCCAGACAGGAGAAACCTTCCTTTGAGTTGTTGGTCAGCATAGTCCAAGACACTCCCAAATTACAGGCTATTGCCACAGCCCTTGATTGTCTCCCAGAACTTGAAGGTAAGACCCTATTGCTGAAGACGGCGTACTTCAGCAACTGGATTTGGAGCCCTGGAGTTGGAACTGACCTGGAAGCCACTTCCCCTGAAGGCGAGCTCTCACAGCTTGGAGAGCATTACGCAAGCTGCTAAGGGATAACAGCAATCGGTGGTTCAACACCAGCTTCGGGACCAAATATCCACATCATTCACTGGGACAGCTATGACATTGATGCAGTAGTGGCACTTTTATCTTCTGGGCAATCAATAGCTACCTAATTGGACTTAAAGCCAACTCAATGGGAGGAAACTCATGTGTGTTACTGTAAACACTGCCAAATACATATGAATGGAGCGGTCATAGAAAGATCTTAGAGAAACCCCCGAGACTGTGACAGCCTTAGACTAATGTAACTTCTCACTAAGTGCAGAATACGTATCCTATATTTACAGTGAAGTATCATAGTCACCATTCATCAAAGAAGCTTCTTTTGTACCAGATAGAGACTATTACAGAGTCACAACTGGTCACACAGACACTGTGAATTTCCCAAGCCTAAGTGGTACATCTACAATGCAGCCTCTGCACAGAAGTCTCACACAGCATAGAACAAGGGACAAGGAGGACGCTAATGAATCTCATGAAGCTTCCTCATGCAATAGAGGGCCAGGAACATAAAAGAACACAAATGGCCAAAGCACGGAGACTAGGAGTCTGCAGAGTGTGGGTCCTTGGACAGGACTCCTATATTAAGCTTCACTTACCCAGGGCTCAGGGACCACTGTGGAAGAGGGGGCAGAAAGATTGCAAGAGCCAGGGAGGTGATGCATAACCACTTGGAAATAGAATCCTACGAGGTCCTGGGACCCTGCTCACATGAACTGATAGCAGTGGTGTCAGCATGCACAAGACCCACACAAACTCAAGCAGACAAAATCCCAGCATGGAATAAAAGGGCAGCAGACCCCAATCTTAGCTGAAAAAATAGTTTCAGTTGATTACTCTTGCATGAAGAAGCTTTTTCCAGATTAAAAAAAAAAAAAGCTGAAGCCAGGCATGGTGGCACACACCTTTAATCCCAGCACTTGGGAGGCAGAGGCAGGCAGATCTCTGTGAGTTCAAGGCCAGCTTGGTCTACATAGTGAGTTCCAGGACAGCTGGGGCTACAGGGAGACCTTGCCTCAAGAAAACCAAAAAAAAAAAAAAGAAGAAGAAGGAAAATTACTAGCAGACCCACCATATAACATCAGTAACACCAGAAAATAATTCAAATCCCTCAAGGGGGAAAACCAAAAAGTTATACTTGAAATGGACAAACTTCTAGAAAGATATAAATTACCAAACCTGACTATGAAAGGTGTAGAAATCCCAAATAGGCCTGTGTTGTAATTTGAATGTGAAAAGGCCCCACAGTCTCAAAAATTCACTTTTGAGTTGGGTGGAGGTATCTCTGTTAGAGTGATTCCCCAGCCTTCATGAGGCCCTGGGGTGAATTCTCAGCACCATGGAAGGAAGGGAGGGAGGAGGGAGGGAGGAGGGAGGGAGGGAGGGTTGGAGGGAGGGAAGAAAAATGGAGAAAGAAAAGAAATATGAAAGAAAAGAAAGAAAAATAACTGACTGGGCCAAACCCAGCATCCTTTCATTAGTAAATATATGATTGCGTGCCATGACAGAAATCAACCTTTTGTGTGTTGTTTCACATTCAATACACAACATTATGCTTCATAAACAAAGCAGCTCATAAAAGGTTCCGTGCTAGGTAATTCCAGTTATATTGATACACAAAACAGTTAAACCTGTGAAGACAAAAGGCAGATTGGTGGCTGCTGGGACTGGGCAGGGGCTAAACGGACTGCAGTGACTGCTCATGTATACAAGGCTTGTTTTGGGAGCAACAAAAAGTTCTAAAGTTTGGTTGCTGTGGTGGCCATTCAGGACTGAATACTGAAAATCACTCAGATGCACACTTTAAACTAATATGCGAACACATATTAGTGAAGTGTTTAGGGGCAAAATCCAAACAGGCGGCTATTAGCACCGGCTCCTCAGAGTGATGCTGGGCTGCAGCATGCCGAGGGGAGGCATTTCTCTTCTCTTCTTGGTTATCTAAAGAAGTCACTGGTGATGTGTTGTGGATGTTCGAACCCTTGGGCCCCAGCTGGTGGTGCTGTTTGGGGAAGTTCCTTGAGTGTGGATGCAACACGAGTGGCCGACTTTGTGCTCCTCCTACCACCCCTTCCCCGCCGTGATGGACTCTACCCTCTGACACTGGGAGCCAAAACAAACCCATTCTCGTCTAAAGTCGCTTTTGGTCAGGATAGTTTATCACAGAAACAGAAAACAAACACACACACACAATATCATCTGAACATTGAGGATAATAACCACGTCTGCAGAAGCTGCTGTCCAAAGCCTGCCAAGCTTTCCTGGTCGGAGTTTGAAAACATTCTTTGAATGATCAACAGTCCGCAGCTGTTGCCATCAGAGGTCTGTGCTGGAGGGACGAGAGTCTGAGCTTCTTATTGTTTTTGATGTTGTCAACACTTCGCACCAAATTGAAGAGACATTTAAATATTTTCTCAATGTTATTTTAGCCACGTCTTTGTATTAATTGGATTGTCAGCTGCTCTGAAGTCCTGCTTGCTGCTTCTCTGATCTACCTCTCTTCTGATGAGTAAATCCATTTAGTTCAAGTTGAGACTTTTTAATATTTTATTTTTTGTTATTTAATGTGCATGAGTGTATTACCTGCCTGAAGGTGGGTGCACTTGTGTCATGCAATGCCCACAAAGGTCAGAAGAGGGTGTCAGACCCTCTGGAACTGGAATATATGGACAGTTGTTTATGGAAAGTTGTTAGCTGCCATGTGGGTACTGGGAATTGAACCTGGGGTCTTCTATAAGAACAGCCAGTGCTCTTAACCTCTGAGCCATCTCTCCAGCTCTTGAGTTAAAACATTTTTGATATTATCATTATAATAAACTTCTTAAAGTTAGAGTTATTTCTAATGATTTCCTTCTTAAATTTTATTTATTTTTAGTTTATATGAATGAGTGTTTCCCTTGCATGTATGTAAGTGTGCCCATGCATGTATGTAAGTGTGCTATGCATGCAGTGTCCACAGAGGCCAGAAGATATCTGGTCCCTTGGAACTGGAATTACAGATGGTTGATAGCCACCATATGGGTGCTGAGACCCAAACCTGGATCCTCTGCAAGAGCAGCCACTGCTCTTAACCCCTGTGGCATCTCTACAGCCTCTCAACATTTTTGCATTTTGTTTTCACCCAGGTTTCCCTTCTGGTCTTTGACCATTTATCTGAGAGCCTTTTTTTAGGGGAAGAAGAGATCATTTGGCTTGCAGTTTAAGAAGGGATCAGTTAGTTCATCGGGGTGGGAGAAAGCATGAGGGCAGAAGTCACTGTGAGGCCGCGGGTCACACTGCTTCTACAGTGCTTCCTGTTCCATCAAGATGTGAAGTGAGCTGTGCCTCCCCACCACCATGGCGCGTCCTGCTGCCAGGCCTCCCTCTGTGGTAGAATGTTAGCCAAAACAAACTTCCTCCTCGAGTTGCTTTTGTCCAGTATTTTGTCACGGTGAGAAAAGTAACCAATAAAAGTCACATTTTTTTTTATTTTTTTCCAAAAAATATTGAGGAAAATGAGGTAGACCTAGTGTGCAGTCAGCAAAGGTGCTGGGTGAGTGGGCAGAGCAACAGTATGAGTATTTCTGGAGTCTATACCTGGACAGACACCTGGACAGATGCAGGTAAGACTGAGGCTCATGAAAATAGACCCCAAACCCAATTTCTCTGCTGCCTAAACTGTTAACTACTCATGATCACTAGAATGCCGTTGGTTATGAAGGGGAAGAAGGTACCCATGGGAAGACCGAATGAATGGAGGTGCATCACTGAAGATGGTGACACGCTTTACTTCTGCACCTGACTTGGGAACATCTAGCCAGGTTCCTCCCGGACCTTGGAAGGGATCCATGTCAGCCGGGGGTCCCCAAACCCAAACAACATAAGCCTCATGGTGAAGCCCTCTCTGCTTCCATCTCAGAACCTCTGCCTGCCTCCTGCTGCTGAAGATGAGACTCGGCCCCCAGCTGGCATCCTAAGTGGTTGACCTTTACTCTCCGCAGCTTCGTCTCCCATCTCCACAGCAGCACTGGAGCACTGACTGCTCTCCGAACAAAGCCCACTCTGTCCATCCCCACCCCCACCCCCCGTCGCCTTTTTGTTTCTACCCATCTTCGTTTCTACCCATCATGCTCAGGGAACTCACAGCTGCTCTTCCTCTTAACACACACCTACTGCAGGGACTCGTGGGATCCCACCAGGTCCTTCTTCAGATAGAAGAGGCTCATCCCCCTGAGCTGTGAGGCATGTGGCTTGCTCATGGCTCATGTCCAGGAAAGGCTCTTTGCTTACTCATGCTCTTTTCAGGGGACAGCCAGAGCCAACGATGGGACACAAACATTGCTTCCACTGGGACATCTGTAGAGGATCAGCTCAGCTCTAGAGTTCTGAGGGAGGGGCATGGAGGTGCTGAGCAGTCTGCTGAGACCACGTCCCCTGCGCTCTCCCTCATTTCACACCAGGAAATTCCTGCAAACATATCCTGCCTCAGAAGCTCCTTCCCAGGAGCCTCACTTCCTTTGCAAGCTGAGCTGTTTCCCTGGCTTCCTCCTGGTCCTCATCTCCCAGCAAGCCCTGCCTTGTGTGGTGCCCTCCTCTGTTTGGGAACTGACCCCCCTGTTCCTTCCTATCGAAGCCACTTCTCCCTTTAGCACCCGTGGGAACACCCCCGGGCCTGCCTTTGTGCCTGTCAGCTCTGTGGAGTCTGCAGAGGCCCCCCTCTCCGGATTTTTCATTCCGAATATGCAGCCATATAATGGCCTGTCTCCGTTAGGCTGGGCACACGGCGGTCCTGACCACCTACCCTCAGTGATCTTTGTCACCTCCTTTCTGGGTCACAGTTACCTCAGCGGTCTCCACAAAGCTTCCTTCACTTGAGCATGGCACAGAGGAGATGAAGCCACAGAAATGTCGGCGGCTGTTCCTGTCAGCAGGTGGTGCAGGCAGAGAGGAACACCATGCACAGAATATGTGTGTACCCTCAAATTCACAGGGTACAGCCCCAATCCCAGATGTGATTACGTGAGGAGGTGGTCAGGTCATGGCCCTCACAACCTTGATCATTAAAAAAGCTTAGAGACCTCCGCCCTACTCCATGGCACCCCCTAATGGCAGTGGGGCTGAGCCCCGAGGAGCAGGAATCCATGTTTGCCATCTGCATGTGCCAGGCCCCTGTCAAGTGACTGGATAAGGACCGAGCATGTGATTTCACCTGAACCAGTGCAAATCAGGCCTGGAGTCTTGCTGAACAGAGGAAGAGAGCCCTTCCTTCTGCACACTTGTCTGGAGGGGGTGGTGGCCATGCAGTGATCTCGAGGAACAAATTTGCCTGACAAAGGACAAGCAAGTGGCCTTGGGGATGGGAAGGCTAAACCTCAGGCTGTGTCTGGGAGTCACCAGACCTCTTGCTGATCTCATGGTGAGGTGACCCACAGTCACCCACAATGTTCAGAGAGGGGTCTTGAGACAAAGTAAGGGGCTTTGAGACAACACATGTGCTCTGCTGTGGAAAGCTCCAAGCAGTCCAATATGGGAAATGACGGAAAGGGGAAGGGGGCTGCGGGTTAGCTCCGTGAATTAGTAAAGTGCTTGACTAGCATGCAGGAAGTCCTGGATCCAGTGTGTAACACCCTGTAAACCAGGCTCGGTAGCACATGCCCTGTCTAGCACTGGGAAGTAGAGACAGGCAGGTCAGAAGTTCAAGGTCATCCTCAGCCATGTAGGAAGTTTGAGGCCAGCCTGGGCTATGGGTGGAAGAGGAGAAGGCATTTGGGGGTTTCCTGTGAAGGCCTCAGGTCCCTTCTTCAGATGCTGTGGGGTCATCCCCTGGTTACTGTGTGCCTCAAGTGTGGTTGGTACCCTGCCATCCTGGCACAGCCCTTGGTCCGGACTCACCTTGCCAGGCGCACACATAGTCCCATCCAGTGGGGGGCCCTTCTTCGTCTTGCAAAAGTAGGGGTTGTCAGGGTGGCTGCACCATAGCTGTTTGCAGGGGTCGAAGGTCCGGAACTGGAAGAGAGTGCGCCCCAGTTTACCAGGCTACCTCCAGCTGCAAGGGACCATGCAGCGTCCCTTCCTCCGGCCCACCACCCTCATCCTATAACTTAAACTGTCCTGCAGCAGGCCTGTGTGGCTGCTGGGTGATTCTGGAGTCATGAGGACAGTGTGCACACCATGAAGGTGTGACAGTGTCCCTTGGCATGGCTGCGCCCCCTACAGCCTCTAGCCCCAGAGGCTGCCCACCTGACAGAGCTTGGACAGGCAGTGGAGAGGCAGGGTATCCTGGGTGGAAACTGAGTGGGCATCCCTGTGCTCCCCACAAGAAGGGCTAATGCTTTGAAGGGTCGTCATGCAGGGCCCTGGGGGCACTTTCTGTGTCCCTGCACTCACCGCGGTGCACATCATGTAGCCCAGGCCAAAGTCGAAGCGACACTGCTCATTCATGGAATAGTGCAGCCCTGGGAGCTGGGGCAGCGCCGGCCAGTCATGGGCAAAGGGGTCATCACGCAGGCAGTCATAGGAACTGTGAGGGAACACGTGGTGCCATGGGCGACCTTCAGTGGGGCCGCTGAAGCCCCTTCTGGAGTTACCATGCTGGGCCAGACTCCATGCCCTTTAGTTTTGATGCTCAGTTTCCCCCCTGTTTGATATAAGATTTCAAGTCCTGGCTGGGACAGCTGCTGGGCCTACTTGTGGGTCAAGGTTGGAGCCCGCTGACTATGGGATCTCCCTTGAAAGCGCCCGTTCCCATGCCCTGTGTGTCAAGCTGGAGGCCCCAAGGTCCGAGGGCTCAGGCTGCACAGGAAAACTGGGTACTATGCCCTCATAGAACCGGACCCAGAGACTGGGAGGCTCCCCTGGGTTGGTCCAGGGGAGACACTCACTGCAGGTAGCGGCTGAGCTCCTGTTGGCTGCACCGGGACCAGTGGAAGCGGTGGAAGGCGGCCTGCACCAGCGGCGCCATGATGCTGCCCAGCCGCACCTCGTCACCGCAACGGTTGCCTTGTCCGTCATGCTCCATGCCCAGCCTGTGTGGGAAGCAAGGTGGCCTGACTGTGCTGACCTGCCAGCTCCCTGCACCCAAACACCAGCGAACATCTTAACCACCCTCCTACCCCAGCTGAACTCCCCGAGTCTTGCAGGCCCGATCCCCGGACCTTCCATATCTAGAACTCTGTGGAGGAGGCATCCGCCTGGCTAGCCCCTCATCCCGTCCCTAAGAAAGCTCTCTATTTTGTGAACAAACGTAGAAGCAGGGCGGTCTGTAGCTCGGCACCCTAGGCATGTCTCTCCCTTGTGCACCCTCCTCAGCTCTGAACACACCGTTAATGCTTCCCTGAGCTGCAGGGCCTCAGTCGATGTAGACGATATCTACACCTGTGCAGATTCTTGGCTTCTTAACCTTGGGCTATGGAGACCCATCTACAAAGCGAGAGGAGGCATTCAGCCTGCCCGGTGGATTGATAATGGAGCAAGGCCCTGACCCCAGGTGCTTCCTTCCTTTGATTTGATTTATTCCTTGGCAAAAAGCCAACTGTGGGCATGCCCTGTGCAGTCAGAATGATGACAGGACATCATGTCTAAGTGGTTTTCCTGCAGAGCTGTCCCTCTTGGCACAGGGAGAGGTGGGCAGCCAGGGCGGGGGATCTTGGGTGTCTCTCCAAGCCCCGAGTTTCCCCACACAAGAATGGGCAGGCCACTTACACATGGCCAGTCTCATGGGCCACCACAAATGCTGAAGAGAAGCCGTCCTCGTGGTTCAGGGTGCAGCTGCGCACAGGGTGGCACATCCCAGTGACAGGAGCATAGCCTGGGAGGAGACAGAGGTGGTTCCAGCCTCTTGGCCTGGAGTCCCGCCCCAGAACTCGAAATCCCACCCAGGACCCCTCGCCAGAGCATCAGCAGAGTCCACTGCCCCTGCCCTGCCCTGCCAACAGGCCCCCAGTCCATTGCCACGGAGCTCTGGCCACGCTCTGGTGCCATGCTGCCTGCCACAGTCCACTGTGGCTGCTGTCCATTCCCTGGCACAGGTCTCCTCTTCTAAGTCCTGTCTGCCCCCTGGGCAGCTGCCTGGATGCTCTTCTCTCCTCCCTACCCCGTGGACTGACTTTGTGCTTTTCAGGCTCTGCCCTTTATCATTTCCTTCCTTTGATTCTTGATGGGTTTAATTTGTTGTTCCTTGCCAAATTACTTGAGGCATCTACATGTATGATTGATTTTTCGGCCTTCTTCCTAATCATGTACAGAGGCTATAAATGTCAGTGTAGAGTTGTTATGTTAGTTATATCCACAGGCCTTTTAAAATTACATCTATTTGTTGTTGGTTTTTTTTTTTTTTTTTTTTTTGGTCTTTTTTGAGACAGGGTCTCCCTGTAGCTCCAGTTGTCCTGGAACTCACTCTGTAGACCAGGCTGGCCTTGAACTCACAAAGATCTGCCTGCCTCTGCCTCCCAAGTGCTAGGATTAAAGGCGTGCGCCACCATGCAAATAACATCTATTTGTATGTATGCACACACACACACACCCCAGCGTGAGTGTGGAAGTCAGAGAACAACTTGTTGGAATCCCTTTTCTCTTCCCACCATGTGGGTCCCAGGGATCTGACTGAGGTTCCCAGGCTTGGTGGCAAGTGACTTCACCTGCGGGGCCATCTCACTCACTGTCCCTATCCATAGGTTTTGATGACCATATCGTCACTATCATTCAGTTTAAATAGACATAATTCTATTGTCTCTTCTTTGACCCAGAGGTTACTTGTATGGATACTGCTTAATATCCAGGGCAGCCTTTTTAATTTTGACCTTTCTTGTATGCTTTATTGAGAGTACTCTGTGATCCAGAAGAGTCTGTCTTGGTATAGTTTCATGTGCTTTTGTACAGAATGTATATTCTCAATAGTTTATTGTAGTGCTTTATATACATCAGTTAGGTCAAGTTGCTTAGATCATATAGTTTATATCATATATATTTGTTTTGTGATCTTTTGTTGTGTATACATGGATGTGTTTTGCATAACTTTTATTAAATTTTGCAAATTTCATTCAATATTTTTTTGGGTCTTTTTGAGACAAGATCTCCCTGTAGCCCCAGCTGTCCTGGAACTCACTCTGTAGACCAGGCTGGCCTTGAACTCACAAAGATCCACCTGACTTTGCCTCCTGAGTGCTAGGATTAAAGGCGTGCGCCACCACGCCCAGCTCATTCAATATATTTTTATCCCATTTAGACACACTCTCTTATCTGCAACCTCCTTTACTACCCTCCATATGATTTCATGTACTCTGATACATGCACATATATCTTAAGGCTTATAGAGTAAAATATGTGTCTTCAAATGCCCTTCAGTGTGGGTTTCTTCAGTAGATAGCCTGATTAACCTGTCAAATCTATCACTTTAAACGAGACTGTCCCTCTCCATCCCAGATCCATCAGTTGTCAATACTTCCTTATATAGTATTGGAGTTTCTTACCTATTTCTCATGTCTATGCTGGGATTTTGTCTGGTTTGAGTTTAAATGGAATATATGAATGCTGTTAAGATTACCATAAGTGCATCTGAGTAACTGGCCATCTGTCTGGCAAACTTTGTTTACTTGGATTCATCTACCATCTCTGACTTAATATCTTTCTATTCCTTCTTCTGTGGTGATTCCCCCAGCCTTGAGAAGTAGGAGTTGGACATAGGTGTCCTACTTAAGGATAAACAGTCTTTAGCCTCCTACTCTGCTTGTTGGCCAGTTGTGGTTTTCTGTGATAATCACCATCTGCTACATAAAGGAGCTTCTCTGGTTATATCATACATATTATCATATATATATAAAATCACATTTATTTATTTATTTATTTATTTGTGTGTGTGTGTGTGTGTGTATGTGTGTGTGTGTGTGTGTGTGTGTGTGTATGCACATGACACTGTGTGTGTGTGGAGATAAGAGGACAAGGTGCAAGAGTCTATTTCCTCCTTCCATCATGTGAGTCCTGGGGATGGAACTCTGGATGTCAGGCTTTGCATCAAGTGCCTTTAACTGCTGAGCCACCTTGCCTTGCCAACTGGATTTCATATATATATAGACCAGGCTAGCTTCTATCTCAGAGATCCACCTGCCTCTGCCTCCTGAGCACTGGGATTAAAGGCATGCACACCACACCCAGCCCAAATCTTTCATACTTTTATTCATTTTCCTATTTGTTATTCTATCAGTTACTAAGTAGGGTATGTTAATGCCTTCAACTATGATTACAGTTTGGTCATTTTTTCTTTTATGTCTGTTAGTTTTATAGTTTGAGTCAGTTAGCAACAGATTCAAATTTGCTTTTCAGAAGCCAGGGGGGAAAATTTCACTCTGAAACTGAGCTTCCAGATACTGTCTTGTCTCTTGGCTTCCAGGCCTTGTACTGTGCTGGCCACGCTGCTCCCGCTCAGGTCCTCGGGGCTGCAGGGCGGGGTCAGACACAGCACAGACCCTGCTGGTTTTACATAGCCAGGAGGGTACGACTGCAGACCCAACCCTCACGCATACGAGGTAGCCACAGCTCCTCCTGGCCCTGCCCCTCTTCCCTGGCTTGGGCTGCAACTGCTGGGGCCTTTACAGGGCCAGGGGCTCCCCCCCAGCTTCTTTCCCTGACTCTGTATGACAGGAGGCTCCCCCTGCATGGAAGGAGCTTACCTTGCATGCCTGAAGGCCCAAAGTCCTGCCGTGTGAGGAAGATGGCATGGTCATGGTACTCATCGTGGCCTGTATCTGGCTTCTGCTGGAGGTAGGCCCAGCGGCAGACATTCTCCAGACTCTGCGAGGGGTTCCCGATCTCGATGAGGCTCATGGACTGCAGCAGGTAGAAAGACAGAAGAAAGCGCTTGGTATCTGGCAGATTATTGGGGGGCTGAGCAGGTAGTGCTGTTGACTGAGCCCAGCCATTGGGGATCTGATCCAGGCAGGGACACCCGGCCTCCTCTGCCACTCCCAGGACTTGCTCCCTATTCCGCTTTGCTGCTCTTAGTGGAAGAGGAGGCCCCCAACCACCCTCTCCAGCATGATTTTCCACTGTGCAGTTTTCAGGTGAGGCCACACATAGTCCACTCACCCTGCCTTCTACTGGTACCTATTCTGTGCACGCTCTGGACAGAAAGCAAATGCTGTAGGAACCGCATCCCAAAGACCTCATAGTTCTAGAAGAGTAGAGGAAGGTGAGGCAGACTTTTTTTTTTTTCGGTCTTTTTGAGACAGGGTCTCTCTTTAGTCCCAATTGGCCTGGAGCTCTCTCTATACACCAGGCTGGCCTTAAACTCACAGAGATCCACCTGCCTCTGGCTCCCGAGTGCTGGGATTAAAAGCATGCACCACCACGCCCGGTGAACCAGACATTGGTAACATGGAACATGAGCCCAGAGGAAGGGAGAGATAAGTTCCTACTTCTCCATTGGATTTGAAATTATTTACAAAATGACACAAAACAGAAGGGAAACAATGCGGGTACAGCAAAAACCAGGAGAATGAGCCGACGTGGAGTCATGCAGACAGGGGGTCATTTCCTTGGGGACACGGGTTGGAAACACAGGGAACCATCACTCTAGGCCTTCCAGTCCTACACCCCTATCATTCACCCTGGTGGTGATGTGTGCTCTAGTAACTTCACGGCCTCCAGTGAGGTGGGAACTGAGGCTCAGAGAAGCTAAGTAGGTCGCCCAGGTCATGGAACTAGAAGTGGAGAGGCTGAGACCTGGATACAGGAGACCCGAACCCCAAACTGACATTCGCCTCACTGCATACACTGCCTTGGTTGCTTCCCTCCAAAAAACTGCACCCCAGAGTCTCAGAGAAAGCTTCCTGGGAGAGGCGTGCTGCCTTTTCCTCTCCATATCCTCACAGTGAGCTTCCGGTTCCTGTTCCTAGCCTTACCGCTGAGGTAATTCCCTTTCAGAGAACCAAGAGGCCATCTGTTCTGTCCCCCTTTTAGAATACACTTGTCCATAGAGAAGAGGTGTAGATTCTCAGTAGCTATGTGTGCATGTTTCTGTCTCCTCTGGTTTTTAAATAAAGATTTATTTTATTTGTAGTATTTGTAATGCCTGTGGGTTTGTGAAAGTGTGTGCAGTACCTAGGGTGGCCAGAAGAGGGTGTTGTATTTCCTAGGGTTGATGTTATAGGTGGTTGTGAGCTGCTGGACATGGGTGCTGGAGACCAAACTTGGATTCTGTAAGAACAGTACATGCTCTTCATCACTGAGCCATCTCTCTGGCCCCTTTCTTCTCTTATAGAAATACTTCCACCTAGTTGGCCCTCCACATCCACAGATTCAACCAACCTCAAATCAAAAACATTGGAAAAGAGCCAGTCATGGGGGTGGTGCACACCTTTAATCCCAGCACTTGGGGGGCCGAGGCAGGTAGACTTCTGTGAGATTAAGGCCAGCCTGGTCTACATAGCAAGTTTCAGGCCACCCAGGTATCTATAGGAAGATCCTGCTTCAACAACAACAAACAACAAAACAAAACAAACCCAAAATATTGGAAGAACTATATTTACATTGGCCATGTACAGGTTCTTTAAAAATATAAAATAACTACACAGCATTTACACTGTGTTGGATACTGTACGTCATCTACAGGTGACTGATGGCACAGTATTAGAGAAGAGGGCATGGATTACAGGTGAACATTGTGGCATTTTATGTAAAGGTTTTAAATTCCTGCAGACTGGTATCTTGGGGACCCTGGAGTCCGTCCTCCACGTATATATAACTAAGAGATGAGATGAGATGACTATATAACCACTCACTTCTCTGAAAGGCTGTATATGGGGTCTCACCAGTGAACCAGGTAGTTCTAGAACATGAAGGAACGATAAAGGCCAAGAAAGACTTGTCCCTCCCAGGTGTTCCATGTGTTACCCAAATCACTGCCTTATGAAGCTGCAGAACAGTTCCCAAGTCCCAAGCAGAAAGATAACTATGAAGATGGTACTTCCTGCTCCTGGTTCATGAAATAAGTCATTCTAACGAGATGCTAATGAAGGTTTCATGAGGTAAGTCATAAGCCAGAGGGAGGCTTGTAAACATGCCTTGTTGGTCAGTGCCACAAAGATGGGCAGCTCAGGCAGAAGCTGGGCAAGGGCAAGGGGAAGGCTACTTCCCGCCCGTCTTGGGATCCTGTGACTGGGGGCGTACGGCTAGCTGTTTCTTCCCTAATAACTTTCCTTCTGGAAGGCACAGGGAGGCTCCTGAGGCTCCTAGAACTCCCAAGAAACTTAAGTCTCAGAAGCTTATGAAGCTGACAAGACTGCCTGGAGCCAGTCCCTGAGAGGTTACAGAGCTGTGAACAACTGTGGGGCTCTTCAGTGGTGCAGTTACTTGCAAGTTGCTCTGAAAGTCCACTGATGGGAGTTATCACGCATGCTGGGGTTTCTTAGGTGTACAGCTGCCGAAGACAACCACGCTTCTATTGGTAACCCTAGGAAACCCACGGGGTCACCATGCTGGACTTGGTGGAATTGTTTCTTTGGTCTATCATTGTTCCATCTGGGATAAGTACAAATAGTCTCCCAGGAAGGAAAGGGGTTCCAACTGTAGCCCCAGTCAATGAACTGTAAGCAAGAGTGGCAGGGGGCGCTGGAGAGATGGCTCAGCGGTTAAGAGCACTGGGTTTTGAACCACCCCCCCCCAAAAAATTCCAGACCCAGGGGATCTGACTTCCTCTCTGGCATTCCTGGCACCCCTACAACACATGGCACATAGACACAGACATACGCATACATATAAGTGACATACAAAAATAAATCTTTGGAAAAACACACTGGCATGAGTCTTAGCTGGGGCATTCAGCTGCCCCTTGAGGCTCCTCAGAGATAGCTCCTCTCAGTCACATGATCTAGCAGCATTGAGACAGTGGCTAGCTACTCTGTCACTCAGGCCCTGAGTGACAATGAGACCAAAATCTTCTGTCAACTCACAGCCAACATACTGAGTGAGTGAGAAAGAAATATTTGTTGTCCTCACCCACTGGGAGGTGTATCTTGTTTGTTTCTGCAGCAGGACATTGCCCACTCTAATACAGGAGGAACAGAGGAAGAGTGTGGGTATTTGTGGCACACTAGAGCCAAATGTTCACAGCTCGTCCTCTGCATCTCTGCCAGGTGGTGTCTACCTCTAGGTAACCTGAGAGGTCACAGCTCCGGAGGTGGAATAATCCAAAGATCTCCTTTCTCATGGTCTCTTCATTGAGTGGCATCATGGGGGGGGGTGTCTCTAAAGGATGAGTATGATTTGGTCTTAGACATGGGGCCTGTGTTGGTTGTGTGCCCCTGAGCTTAAGAATATCAGTCTGAATACAAGTAAAGGGTCAACACAGAGGTCACTGGGACCATTTCACCCAGGGTGGCTACAGAGTGCTCACCTGGAGTCCATAGGCTGCAATACGGAGCCATGTCCTCCAGCGACAGGGCCCCTGCTTCCTAAACAGTGTGTCTCCCAGTCCAGATGCTGGGACCTGATACCTAGTGATGACCTTGGCCTGTGGGAGGGTTTGAAGTTCCCAGTGGTGGGACAGACCAGTCTAATCTGGTCCAAACTGCTTTGGTAGACTGCAGACCCTTCCTTTTGCCTGCTCTTTTGTCCCAGTAGAAGCCCAATCTCCCTTTGGTGAAACAGTTCTTTCAATCAGTCAGAGTCCAGGCTCTGGACTCTGGCTTTATGTGCTGGATAGCTTTAATATCAGCTTGACACACCTGGGTTGAGGGAGCCTCAATTGGGGAATTATCTACACTGGACTGGCCTGTGGTCATGTATGTGGAGTATTTGTTATCTTAATTATTGAGTTATATGAAGGGCCCAGCCAGCCCACTGTGGGTGCTGTCACCCCTGAGCAGGTTGTTGTGTATTGCACAAGAAAGCAGGCTGGGCATGGGCCAGGGGAGCAAGCCAGTAAGCAGTGTTCCTCCATGGCCTGTGCTTCAGCTCCTGCTTCCAGGTTCCTGCCCTGAGTTCCTACCTTGGGCTCCAAGTGATGAACTGTGACCTACAAGACATAAGACAAATAAAACTTTTCCTCCCCAAGTTAGTATTGGTCAGAGTTGAGTGCCTTGTCAAAGCAGTTGAATAGAAACTAGAACACCAAACAAGCATGGTGATCTTTTCGCCACCATGACTATCTTGGGGAGGACAGACAGCAAATTGAAGGGTCCAAGGAGCCAGTCAGGTATGTGTTCTAGGGGTGGAGTGTGGGACAGTGACATGGGAAGTATCAGGGCTGGAGTGCAGTACGGGAAGAGTGACATGGGAAGTATCAGGGCTGGAGTGCAGGGACAGTGACATGGGAAGTATCAGGGCTGCAGTGCGGGGACAGTGACATGGGAAGTATCAGGGCTGGAGTGTGGGGACAGTGACATGGGAAGAATCAGGGCTGGAGTGCAGGACAGTGACATGGGAAGTATCAGGGCTGGAGTGCAGGACAGTGACATGGGAAGTATCAGGGCTGGAGTGCAGGACAGTGACATGGGAAGTATCAGGGCTGGAGTGCAGGACAGTGACATGGGAAGTATCAGGGCTGGAGTGCAGGACAGTGACATGGGAAGTATCAGGGCTGGAGTGCAGGACAGTGACATGGGAAGTATCAGGGCTGGAGTGGAAGAACGGTGACATGGGAAGTATCAGGGCTGAAGTGCAGGGACAGTGACATGGGAAGTATCAGGGCTGGAGTGCGGGACAGTGACATGGGAAGTATCAGGGCTGGAGTGCAGGGACAGTGACATGGGAAGTATCAGGGTTGGAGTGCGGGGACATTGACATGGGAAGTATCACGGCTGGAGTGCAGGACACTGACATGGGAAGTATCAGGGCTGGAGTGCAGGACAGTGACATGGGAAGTATCAGGGCTGGAGTGGGGGACAGTGATATGGGAAGTATCAGGGCTAGAGTGCAGGACAGTGACATGGGAAGTATCAGGGCTGGAGTGCAGGACACTGACATGGGAAGTATCAGGGCTGAAGTGCGGGGACAGTGACATGGGAAGTATCAGGGCTGAAGTGCGGGGACAGTGACATGGGAAGTATCAGGGCTGAACTGCAGGACAGTGACATGGGAAGTATCAGGGCTGGAGTGCAGGACAGTGATATGGGAAGTATCAGGGCTAGAGTGCAGGACAGTGACATGGGAAGTATCAGGGCTGGAGTGCAGGACAGTGACATGTGAAGGATCAGGACAGGAGTGCAGGACCGTGACATGGGAAGTATCAGGGCTGGACTGTGGGACAGTGACATGGGAATTATCAGGGCTGAACTGCAGGACAGTGACATGGGAAGTATCAGGGCTGGAGTGCAGGACAGTGACATGGGAAGTATCAGGGCTGGAGTGCGAGGACAGTGACATGGGAAGAATCAGGGCTGGAGTGCAAGAATGGTGACATGGGACGTATCAGGGCTGGACTGTGGGACAGTGACATGGGAAGAATCAGGGCTAGACTGGAGGACAGTGACATGGGAAATATCAGGGCTGGAGTGCAGGACAGTGACATGAGAAGTATCAGGGCTGGAGTGGAAGAACGGTGACATGGGAAGTATCAGGGCTGGAGTGCAGGACAGTGACATGGGAAGTATCAGGGCTGAACTGCAGGACAGTGACATGGGAAGTATCCGGGCTGGAGTGCAGGACAGTGACATGGGAAGTATCAGGGCTGGAGTGCAGGACAGTGACATGGGAAGTATCAGGGCTGGACTGCAGGACAGTGACATGGGAAGTATCAGGGCTGGAGTGCAGGACAGTGACATGGGAAGTATCAGGGCTGGAGTGTGGGGACAGTGACATGGGAAGTATCAGGGCTGGAGCGCAGGACAGTGACATGGGAAGTACCAGGGCTGGAGTGCGGGGACAGTGACATGGGAAGTATCAGGGCTGGAGTGCAGGGACAGTGACATGGGAAGTGTCATGGCTGGACTGCAGGAAAGTGACAAGGGAAGTATCAGGGCTAGAGTGTGGGACAGTGACATGGGAAGGATCAGGGCTGAAGTGCAGGACAGTGATGTGGGAAGTATCAGGTCTGGAGTGCAGGACAGTGACATGGGAAGTATCAGGGCTGGAGTGCGGGACAGTGACATGGGAAGTATCAGGGCTGGAGTGCTGGACAGTGACATGGGAAGTATCAGGGCTGGAGTGCAAGAACGGTGACATACAAAGTATCAGGGCTGAAGTGCGGGGACAGTGACATGGGAAGTTTCAGTGCTTAAGTGTGGGACAGTGACATGGGACGTTTCAGGGCTGGAGTGCAGGGACAGTGACATGGGAAGTATCAGGAATGGAGTGCGGGGACAGTGACATGGGAAGTATCAGGGCTGGAGTGTGGGACAGTGACATGGGAAGTATCAGGGCTGGAGTGCAGGGTCAGTGACATGGGAAGTATCAGGGCTGGAGTACGGGACAGTGACATGGGAATTATCAGGGCTGGAGTGCGGGGACAGTGATATGGGAAGTATCAGGGCTGGAGTGCGGGGACAGTGACATGGGAAGTATCAGGGCTGGAGTGCGGGGACAGTGACATGGGAAGTATCAGGGCTGGAGTGCGGGGACAGTGACATGGGAAGTATCAGGGCTGGAGTGCGGGGATAGTGACATGGGAAGTATCAGGGCTGGAGTGTGGGGACAGTGACATCGGAAGTATCAGGGCTGGAGTGCAGGGATAGTGACATGGGAAGTATCAGGGCTGGAGTGCGGGGACAGTGACATGGGAAGTGTCAGGGCTGGAGTGCGAGGACAGTTACGTGGGAAGTATCAGGGCTGGTGTGTGGGGACAGTGACATGGGAAGGATCAGGGCTGGAGTGGGGGGACAGTGAGGCAAGGATGCAGCTGGTTTCTGGCTGTCTTCATTGGTAGCAGTAGATACAATGGGGAGGGGGCTTGGGAGTGGCTGCTGGCTCAATAGGAAGGTCACTGGGGACAGAACTGCATGGAGATGGTCTCTCCGGACTAGTTTGCTTGGCTGGCGAGACCTTGGCAGTCTTACTTCAAGGAACTCCCAGACTTCTAGGCTACAGACCTCAAGGCTGATCAGAGCACTCTGCCTCAAGGCCATGGCCAGCTTGGGACCCACATTAAGCCACTAGAACAAAGGCTTAAAAGACTGAAAATCAGCTGAAGTGAGCTATAAGCACCAAGTTCCTGCCTCAGGGTCCCTTTCCTTCACCCAGTCCTTCCACTCCTAAGGACCTGCCAATTGCTTTGTCACACATGCAGGTAAGGACTCCTGCTGAGCCAGAGGACATCTAGATCAGCTTGTCAGGTCTCTGGAAGCCTGATCTGACTGCGGCAGGGCCAGGTGCTGGAGGTAGCTCAGCTGTCACTGGTCCAGCTGCATGGAACCTGTAAGGAAAGTCCCCAGTGCATGCTGGGAATCACAGAGAGCAATGGTTATACATATGTGTACGTGAATATATAGGTGTATTGTTCTATATACGCAAACCTATGAGAAACCTTCCCCTCTCACTTTGTGCAAGCACCTTACAGCTTCCCCTTAGCTTATCTGCATTACGAGTTTCTACCTCTCACTTCGGGTCCATTAAGTAAAATAAGGATTAAGTACAAGCATTGAGATATTACAACAATCCATCTGATAACAGCTGCTGAGGATAAATATATGATGTGGATACTCTGGACAAAGTGACAGATCAGTGTCCAGGCAGGGTAGGGTAAGACTGGAGAGATAGCCTAGCGGTTAAGAGCACCGACGCTCTTGCAGAGGACCCGGGTTCGATCCCCAGCACCCACATGGCGGCTAAGAACCGTCTGTAACTCCAATTCCAGGAGAACTCCAGTTCCAGGGGAATCTGAGACCCTCTTCTGACCTCCGCGGCATTGCACGACACGGG